>JADDOH010002829.1:0-192602 GCA_016648135.1 Agrypnia vestita
AAATGTCTTACTTGGACCGCAAAAAATGTTAAATTTTTTTATCGCATTGCCAGCAGTCGACCATGCTGTATGCACACTGAAAAACTAATGGTTAAATTTAATCGCGTTTGTTCACAATCTTCAAATATGTGTGACACACATAACGTAAATTTTCTTACTTGGACGAGCGAATTTCTTAATTGGACCGCAAAAAATGTTGTATTTTTTTATCGCATTGCCAGCAATGGACCGTGCGGTATGCACACTGTTAAAATGACGTTTAAATTTCATCGTTTTTGGTCACAGTCTTCAAATACGTGAGAAACACATAACGCAAATTTTCTCACTTGGACCAGCAAATTTCTTACTTGGACCGCAAAAAATGTTGAATTTTTTTTTTGCATTGCCAGAATCGGACCGTGCGGTATGCATTCTGTTAAAATTACGTATAATTTTCTTTGCGTTTTGTCACATCTTCAATACTGAAGACACATATCACGCACATTTTCTGCACTTGGAGCCAGCACCTTTTTTAATTGAACCTCAACAATTTTTGACTTTTTTATAATTGCTTCCAGCAATCGACGGCCTGATGCACACTGAAAAACTACTGAAAAAATTTCCTTGCGTTTTGTTTCACATCTCAAAGATGTGGTGGAAACACTTACCGTTAATTTTCTTCTTTTGAACCAGCAATTATTACTAGACCTGCGCAAAAATTTTTATTTTTTTATATCGCATTGCCCAGCAATGGACCTTGCGGTATGCGACTTTAAAATGACTTATAATTCTCGCTTTGGTCACAATCTTCAATACGTGGAAACCATAACGCAAAAAATTTTCTCACTTGGCCAGCAAATTTCGTACTTGGACGCAAAAATGTGGAATTTTTGATTGGTAACATTGCCGCATGTCGTGTTTTGGTATGCACTGTTTTATATTACGTTCAAATTCTTCTTCGACGTTGTTCAACATCTTCAAATACGGCGAAAACCCATAACGCAATTTTCTCCTTAGCAAAACAAATTTCTTACTTGGACCCGCAAAAATGTTGAATTGTTTTAATCTCATTGCCAGTAATGGACCGTGAGGTATGCACCCTGTTTAAAAATGACGTTTAAATTTCTTCGCGTTTGGTCACAATCTTCAAATAAGTGAGAAACACATAACGCAAATTTTCTCACTTGGACCAGCAAATTTCTTACTTGGACCGCAAAAAATGTTGAATTTTTTTTATCGCATTACCAGCAATGGACCGTGCGGTATGCACATTGTTAAAATGACGTTTAAATTTCTTCGCGTTTGGTCACAATCTTCAAATACGTGAAAAATACATAACGCAAATTTTCTCACTTGGACCAGCAAATGTCTTACTTGGACCGCAAAAAATGTTGAACTTTTTATCGCATTGCAAGCAATCGACCATGCTGTATGCACACTGAAAAACTGACGGTAAAATTCATCGCGTTTGTTCACAATCTTCAAATACGTGAAAAACACGTAACGCAAATTTTCTCACTTGGACCAGCAAATGTCTTACTTGGACCGCAAAAAATGTTGAATTTTTTTTATCGCATTGCCAGCAATGGACCGTGCGGTATGCACACTGTTAAAATGTCGTTTAAATTTCTTTGCGTTTGGTCACAGTCTTCAAATACGTGATAAACACATAACGCAACTTTTCTCACTTGGACCAGCAAATTTCTTACTTGGACCGCAAAAAATGTTGAATTTTTTTTATCGCATTACCAGCAATGGACCGTGCGGTTTGCACATTGTTAAAATGACGTTTAAATTTCTTCGCGTTTGATCACAATCTTCAAATACGTGAAAAATACATAACGCAAATTTTCTCACTTGGACCAGCAAATGTCTTACTTGGACCGCAAAAAATGTTGAACTTTTTATCGCATTGCCAGCAATCGACCATGCTGTATGCACACTGAAAAACTGACGGTAAAATTTCATCGCGTTTGTTCACAATCTTCAAATACGTGAAAAACACATAACGCAAATTTTCTCACTTGGGCCAGCAAATTTCTTACTTGGACCGCAAAAAATGTTGAATTTTTTTTATCGCATTGCCAGCAATGAACCGTGCGGTATACACACTGTTAAAATGACGTATAAATTTCTTCGCGTTTGGTCACAATCTTCAAATACCTGAGAAACACATAACGCAAATTTTCTCACTTGGACCAGCAAACTTCTTACTTGGACCGCAAAAAATGTTGAATTGTTTTGTTGCATTGCCAGCAATGGACGGTGCGGTATGCACACTGTTAAAATGACGTTTGAATTTCTTCGCGTTTGGTCACAATCTTCAAATACGTGAGAAACACGTAACGCAAATTTTCTCACTTGGACCAGCAAATGTCTTACTTGGACCGCAAAAAATGTTGAATTTTTTTATCGCATTGCCAGCAATCGACCATGCTGTATGCACACTGAAAAACTTATGGTTAAATTTCATCGCGTTTGTTCACAATCTTCAAATATGTGTGAAACACATAACGTTAATTTTCTTACTTGGACCAGCAAATTTCTTACTAGGACCGCCAAAAATGTTTGATTTTTTTATCGCATTGCCAGCAATGGGCCGTGCGGTATGAACACTGTAAAAATGACGTTTAAATTTCTTTGCGTTTGGTCACAGTCTTCAAATACGTGAGAAACACATAACGCAAATTTTCTCACTTGGACCAGCAAATTTCTTACTTGGACCGCAAAAAATGTTGAATTTTGATTATCGCATTGCCAGCAATGGACCGTGCGGTATGCATACTGTTAAAATGACGTATAAATTTCTTCGCGTTTGGTCACAATCTTCAAATACCTGAGAAACACATAACGCAAATTTTCTCACTTGGACCAGCAAACTTCTTACTTGGACCGCAAAAAATGTTGAATTGTTTTGTTGCATTGCCAGCAATGGACGGTGCGGTATGCACACTGTTAAAATGACGTTTAAATTTCTTCGCGTTTGGTCACAATCTTCAAATACGTGAGAAACACATAACGCAAATTTTCTCACTTGGACCAACAAATTTCTTACTTGGACCGCAAAAAATGTTGAATTTTTTTTATCGCATTGCCAGCAATGGACTGTGTGGTATGCACACTGTTAAAATGTTTAAATTTCTTTGCGTTTGGTCACAGTCTTCAAATACGTGAGAAACACATAACGCAAATTTTCTCACTTGGACCAGCAAATTTCTTACTTGGACCGCAAGAAATGTTGAATTGTTTTGTTGCATTGCCAGCAATGGACCGTGCGGTATGCACACTGTTAAAATGACGTTTAAATTTCTTCGCGTTTGGTCACAATCTTCAAATACGTGATAAACACATAACGCAAATTTTCTTACATGGACCAGCAAATTTCTAACTTGGACCGCAAAAAATGTTGAATTTTTTTATCGCATTGCCAGCAATGGACGGTGCGGTATGCACACTGTTAAAATGACGTTTAAATTTCTTCGCGTTTGTTCACAATCTTCAAATATGTGTGAAACACATAACGTTAATTTTCTTACTTGGACCAGCAAATTTCTTACTAGGACCGCAAAAAATGTTGAATTTTTTTAACGCATTGCCAGCAATGGGCCGTGCTGTATGAACAAAGTAAAAATGACGTTTAAATTTCTTCGTGTTTGTTCACAATCTTCAAATACGTGAGAAACACATAACGCAAATTTTCTCACTTGGACCAGCAAATTTCTTTCTTGGACCGCAAAAAATGTTGAATTTTTTTTATCGCATTGCCAGTAATGGACCGTGCGGTATGCACACTGTTTAAAGAACGTTTAATTTTCTTCGCGTTTGGTCACAATCTTCAAATACGTGAGAAACACATAACGCAAATTTACTCACTTGGACCAGAAAATTTCATACTTGGACCGCAAAAAATGTTGAATTTTTTTTATCGCATTGCCAGCAATCGACAGTGCGGTATGCACACTCTTAATATGACGTTTAAATTTCTTCGCGTTTGGTCACAATCTTCAAATACGTGAGAAACACATAACGTAAATTTTCTTACTTGGACCAGCAAATTTCCTACTAGGACCGCAAAAAATGTTGAATTTTTTTATCGCATTGCCAGCAATCGACCATGTTGTATACACACTGAAAAACTGACGGGAAAATTTCATCGCGTTTGGTCACAATCTTCAAATATGTGTGAAACACATAACGCAAATTTTCTTACTTGGACCAGCAAATTTCTTACTAGGACCGCAAAAAATTTTGAATTTTTTTATCGCATTGCCAGCAATCGACCATGCTGTATGCATACTGAAAAACTGATGGTTTAATTTCATCGCATTTGTTCACAATCTTCAAGTATGTGGGAAACACATAACGTAAATTTCCTTACTTGGACCAGCAAATTTCTTACTAGGAGCGCAAAAAATGTTGAATTTTTTTTATCGCATTGCCAACAATGGACCGTGCGGTATGCACACTGTTAAAATGACGTTTAAATTTCTTCGCGTTTGGTCACAATCTTCAAATACGTGAGAAACACATAACGCAAATTTTCTCAATGGGACCAGCAAATTTCTTACTTGGACCGCAAAAAATGTTGAATTGTTTTATTGCATTGCCAGCAGTGGACCATGCTGTATGCACACTGAAAAACTGGCGGTAAAATTTCTTCGCGTTTGGTCACAATCTTCAAATATGTGTAGAATAGAATAATTAATTTTTTATTTATTTATTGTTTATTTACATTATGATTAGTTGATACAAGATACTAATAACTGCCACACTAGGTAAAAACCTGTTTTGTGGCAGTTATTCTCATATGGTATTTATTTAGTGGATAAAAATGACAATTGAAGAATCTTAATCTAATAGAAAATAAAAAGAAAAAATATACATGTAAAATCAAGATAAAAATTTAAAGTAAATCATAGGAATAAATCTAAGAGAAAAGAAAAGAAAATACACATATAAATTTAAGATAAAAATTTAAGTACAAAAATAAATATTATATTATAGTATACTATAAATTATATAAATATTTTTTGCCAATTCAGAGGTCAAGGGCGGATCACTTCTTCAGCATACCTTCTACTTGATATTTTTATAAACTTATTGATACGATGTTTAAAAGGTTTGCGTACAGTTATTTCTTTAGTTTCATTGCGTAACTTATTGAAGACAAGCGGGGCAGTGAAATTATATTGTCTTTGCCCAAAAGACGTTTTCCTTTTAGGTACCTCAAAATTATTTGCATATGCCAATCTCGTAACCCGTGTTTGTTGTGTACGATTAAAATTTACCTTGTCCTTGTGGAATTTTAAAAGTATGGTTTTTTGGTATAATTGTCTCGGGTCAAGAACGTTAAATATTCCAAACAAATCATCTGAAGGAAACATTCTCGATTTCTTGGTGATTATACGCATGATGCATTTTTGTGATTTTATTTATTTATTTATTTATTTATTTATTCATACGCCAATCGGCTATATACATTGATTTTACAAAAATAATAAACTTAAATGAATGGATTAGAAAAATCGCACATATATAAAAAACAATACTAGCATAGTAACAACATGGTATAATCATATAGGGTTGAGGGTAATTTTAATGCTGTGATAACAATTTTTTTGCCGCTTGATTCATCGAAGAAGTTGATATCAACACAGTGGCTATTCACCAGATTGGCAATCCTATTTCTTGGGCCATTGTACACGTAACTTTTTGTGGATTTAGTGGTTTCTAACAATCTACGCACTCTTAGATCCGGCCTAGCAGTGATAATGCCAAATTGTTCCAGGATCTCGGGCGAGTCTATCTGTCCGTTGACAGATTTGTAGAAGAAGGTCAGATCAGACAATTGTCTTCGAGTGATTAGTTTGCTGATTCTAAATCTGTTATATACGGTCTCAATATCTCCTGGTGATCGTGTACGATAGGCGATGCATTTACATAGTTTGCGTTGTATTCTTTCGAGCTGATTGATTAGTTTATTGGTATACGGCGACCAAATGACAGAACAGTATTCTAAAATCGGTCTCACAAGACTGTCGAATAGTCGTACCAGCGTGTAGACATTGCTGAAGTCCTTCCCAGCTCTAATGATGTAACCAAGAGTCTTGAAAGCTTGTGACGCAACTTTCTCCACGTGGCTTGAGAAATTCAGTTTATGGTCCACAATAACGCCAAGGTCCTTTGCCGAGGTGACTATCGGGAGATGATGTCCATCAATGAGATAATTAGCCTGATATTGATTTCGTGATCTAGAGAATGACATTACTGAGCATTTACCGATATTTAACATTAGTTTGTTTTTAGTACACCACCTGTGGAGTTCATTGAGATCGTGCTGAAGAATTTCTAAGTCTTGGTCATTCATGATTCTTCTGAAAATTTTCATGTCATCTGCATATAGTAGGTAATCGGATAGTAAATTGTCTGCGATGTCATTGATGAAAATATTAAAGAGAATCGGACCAAGATGTGACCCTTGAGGGACACCAGAGCATACTTCATACTCTTCAGAGATAAATCCATTAACTCTGACTTGTAGGAATCTGCCAGTTAGATACGAATGGAACCACTCTAATGCTGTGCCTCTCACACCATACAGACCGAGCTTGTCAATCAGGATTCCGTGGTCTACCATGTCGAAAGCCTTACTGAAATCTGTGTAGATAGCATGTACATCCACCCCCTGGTTCAGAGCATTGAGTATGTAGTTAATGTATAGATACAGATTCGTTGTTGTAGATCTGCCACCGAAGAAGCCATGCTGCTTTGTAGTAATTATATTTTTGAATGCAAATGTAAGTTGAGGAAGAATTAGTTTCTCGAAAAGCTTTGACATGGCAACTTGTATACATATCGGGCGGTAGTTAGTTACCTCAGACCTAGTACCAGATTTGTGAATTGGGCTTATGAACGAGAGTTTCCATGCCGAGGGAAAGACTCCAAGCTGTAGTGATTTGCTGAATATATGCGTTATGGGCTCGCAGAGACCGGCTGCACAATTCCTTAGGAAGAGATTCGGTACACCGTCGGGCCCAGATCCTTTGCTGACCTTCAGGCTCGTTAGCTGTTTATAGACGTTATCAAAGGTGACGCTAAATTCCGATAAGTTAGCATCTTTGACGCTTCGAGTACTAGTATTATGGTCCGCTGGGGCAGCGTTGTTAATAGTATAGATACTCCTGAAGTATGATGCAAAGAGGTTACTTATTTCACCACCATTAACAGCTGTTTTCTCATTCCAAGACATTTCAAATGGAATGTCAAGGTTATTACGACGCTTGTTTTTCACAAATTTCCAGAACTGGCTAGCATCGGTCTCCATCAGGGACTCCATCCATCCATCCATTTTGTCAGCGTATCCATGACTGATTTGACACACCCTCCCCACCCAATTATGCCATAGGATAATAGGGATTGAGTGATGGAATAATATATCGTCCTGAGGGATACAATATCTACGACATTTCTCAGACTTCAATATATGTATCCCGTTTTTCTAACCTTATTAGAGAGATCTTGTATGTGTCCCTGCCAACTGAGTTTGTTGTCAATTATAATTCCTAGGTATTTGATGTCACATGCTTTTTGCAGACATATACAGTTGCATCTATTTGGTAAACTACAGTTATGTAACTGTATTTGATAATTTATGATGTCTTTAGGTTGACCAGCTTATGTTGGACTGAATGTTAGGTACGTAGTTTTTCCAATGTGTGAAACACAGAACGCAAATTTTCTTACTTGGACCAGCAAATTTCTTACTAGGACCGCAAAAAATGTTGAATTTTTTTATCGCAATGCCAGCAAATTTTCTCACTTGGACCAGCAAATGTCTTACTTGGACCGCAAAAAATGTTGAATTTTTGTATCGCAATGCCAGCAAATTTTCTCACTTGGACCAGCAAATGTCTTACTTGGACCGTTTAATATGTTTGTTTTTTTTTATCGCAATGCCAGCAATCAACCATGCTGTATGCACACTGAAAAACTGATGGTTAAATTTCATCGCGTTTGGTCACAATCTTCAAATATGTGTGAAACACATAACGTAAATTTTCTTACTTGTGTAACGTATCCTGCCTGGCTACCTAAGCTAAATACCTAACTATAAAGTTTATTTATATAAGTTTTACGAAAAGCCCAAAGTTTGAGACTTTAAGCTACCGAATTGAGCTTTATTACGACTTTTGTGACTTTTAAGCACACACTTTAAGCTACTAGATGAAAACTTAAGTCGAACTTAGAACTTCGGAATTATATTTACATGAAAGCTAATATTCTATTTTTTTTTTGATAAGAATTTATATTTTTCAAAATTGGCCAGTCGTGATCTATCTAGTGGTTAGGAAAATTCCCCCTCCGTTGTGTTCGAAGCTATCCAAAATTCTTTTAATATGTGGTGAGATTCGTATTCTTATTAACGTGACTAGACTAATATAGAACGAATTCTTAGGTAAGAATTCGACTATGGAAATAACAAACGCACGTAACTAATCCGTACTCGTAATTAACATTACGGATTTATTTACTAAAGATGATAGAATGCCTAACCGTTATCGACACGAAATCCACGTATAATCTTCGAACACTTATAGACGAAATGCCAGAGACATAAAACATATTTCCGAAATTACTTTGGGCCCTTCTAGAAACCGTTCCAGAATTCTACAGTTTCGCCTATACGAGAGATAGCCGATATCGTCCACGTCCTGAGTCGGCCTAAAAGCCAACTTTATGCGGCGTAGCTGAGGAATAAACGCTAGTAGCAAAACTTCCTTACATTGTACCGCCATAACTATAATACCACCGGGTTTAAAATACTGAAATGTAAAACAATACAATCGTTGCCAAGTTAACGGTATACGCTAAAGATTCCGCCCGCCTTGATTATCAACACCTCATAATAGCAGCTTAGAACAGTGTCAGCACAACCACACGCGGCACCCATTTATGACAGATTTACAAGATATAATAGCATACGTTATTTTCAAAAACACAAGTAAGAAACCTACCGATAGCGCGTCCCACGTTGTCCGATCTGCTCAATCTGTTCACAGTACATAGTGGGAGTAGACAAACATATTTATAACAACTAAGACGCATCCAGAGGCTCGGGGTAAGCTTTGTCTGTCATTATCACAGCCCGAGATTCTAAGCGAATGGAAGATACAGTTTTGTAAGTGAAATTTAAGAAGTGTCTAACCACTTCTGTTCAAACGTGGATTCTAGATGCCCCCCCCCCCCCTGTAGGGGGGAGGGGGATGCGGCCCCAGAGCATCGCCGCATCCGGTGGTTAACTCCTGTTTAGACATTACCTCCCACACTAAGCTGCAGACCAAAACCAACCCGAGACTCTGTTGCCTCTGCTGGGATCCATTCAGCGTCCTCGTCCTCATGGCGACAAACATATCAGGGAGAAATCCCGCGTCCGATTTTAAGGTTTGTATATTGTCCCGCGGGGCAGTCAAATTGACTGGTGTATAATGATGGGGATCCCACGTCGCGGCTACATGGGCCGGATTATTATGATGTTTACTGCTGATAAAAGGGCTGAATGAACTAACTGGGTGACTGGAAAAGACTCATCCCTGAGTGCGTCAGACAGAGCCATGTTAGCATCGCCAATTATAATTGATGTAATTGATCCCACGGTGTAGTCTGATTGACTAGAGATATTAAAGAGATAGTATAGATGTGAATGATCCCACGGTGTAGTCTAATTGACTAGAGATATTAAAGAGATAGTATTTCAGAGTGAATGTTATGGTTAATTGCGTGCTTCCTGATATGTATGTCCTGTGCCAGAGGAAAAGGGCTCCGAAAGGCTCCTGGTATACAGCAGTAGAGTAAAGATGATGAATGATGTGTCAGGGTGAGATGTCAACTGGCATTCCCGATCAGGATACTCGTTCAAATAAATCAGCTTCTATTCAAAATCTAACCATGGAGATCTGGATTCGATGACACCGAGGACGACCTAGCATCAAGATTCTTCCCACCAGTGTGTTACGGGTGAGTTCTCGACGCCGAGCTATAGGAAACAGCCGCATATTCTTGAGCCGTAGCCTCTCTATTATAAGGATGGTATGCGTTAAGCTGCCCATGTTGTACGCCCACCTGGCGTGTCACGACACTTTGATCGCCACGATGCGAAAGAACCCCGATCTCCCTCCTTTCATAATCAATTCTGTCAGTCACGACAATCAGATTGGTGATGGGTGATGAAACTATTTTAGTACAGTATAAATTAGAATGTACATGATGGAGAAATAGCTGTCACTCCTGCATTCAGAACATAGAGGTTTGAAATCAATAGCCCCGCGACGATCAATCGCTGAGATGCTTCCCACCAGCGTGTTACGGGTGAGTTCTCGACGCCGAGCTATAGGAAACAACCGCATATTCTTGAGCCGTAGCCTCTCTATTATAAGGATGGTATGCGTTAAGTTGCCCATGTGGTACGCCCACCTGGCGTGTCACAACTTATCGATCGTCACAGCGTCAATGAATTCCGACCTCCCTCCTTCCATTAGCAAATCTTACAATGTTAAGATTCTTTTCATTAGTAATTTTAAATATGTTTAAGTTTTGCATACAAGCACTACGTTCAACAGATGACAAGAAGAATAGTAATAGTAAAAGGTTCTTAGCTGACAGAAGTTGAAGTTCTCTGCAAACTGTCCATTTCCTCTAGTAACGCGTTCAAATGATGTTCTCCTTGTATGTGTTTTCCAATTACAACTTTCCAGTCATGTATTTAACATTCGACCTCCTTGTGTGTATGTGTGCTTCAATATCTGTCATCCAGTTAATGATTCCCAAAAAAGTGTTTTCCTTGTATATATATTTCAATATCAGCACCTGTAAAACTGTATTAGGTCCTAGAAACAAGACTATTCCCTCTACGCCGAGCACATGCAGAACATAAACCCCCTCAATCTAGTTCATCCACGGTTATGCAAAAGGGCGAAAAAATAGTAATAGTAAAAGGTCCTTAACTGACAGAAGTTGAAGTTCTCTGCAAACTGTTCATATCCTCTAGTAGCGCCTGTGTTTTCCAGTAACAACTTTCCAGTCATGTATTTAACATAACGTCCTCCTTGTGTGTGTGTGTACTACAATATCTGCCATCCAGTTAATGATTCCCAAAATAGTGTTTTCCTTGTATATATATTTCAATATCAGCACCTGTAAAACTGTATAGGATCCTAGAAACAAAAAGACTATTCCCTCTACGCCGAGCACATGCAGGACATAAACCCCTTCAAACTAGTTCATCTACGCCGTATAGTGATATCACATGCAGACATAAACAATATAATTACAAGTATGCTTGCGTCCCGCCGACTGGTGGAAATATTCGCATTCGTATTCACCGAATAGTAGGCCTGACATTCGTATTCGTGAAAGTAGTATTCGTTGCATCACTCACAATAATAAAATCATATAGGTAAATAACTACGGTAACTCGTAGAAATATGATATTACTTATATTAAACGAATAAAACAAGTCATATAAATAAATAACGCGATTACGGAAGACCAAAGGTTAACTATCCCTGAACAAACCGCAAACGACCTACAATAATGGAAAATGTTGTAGAAAAACATTTCGAATATCTAATATTGAATGAATAAAAACAATGTCATATAAATAACTATCACGGCTACGGAAGACCGAAGGTTAACTTCCCCTGAACTAACCGCAAACGACCCACAATAATGGAATATGTTGAAGAAAAACATTTCAAATATCTAATATTGAATGAATAAAAACAATGTCATATGAATAACTATCACGGCTACGGAAGACCGAAGGTTAACTAATCCTTAGCGAAGGCTCAAAACTTTTCCTGATTCCCGCTAGATGGCGGCAGTATGGCAATTTCTATTCATATGCCAGGCCGACCTGTAAATAATTTTGAGACAAGAATTTTGCTCTTATATTCGAAGCAAAATAAATTTTAGCGCAAACCATATTGCACAAACGTTAAAAATTCGACACTCGTAAACATCCTCTGCAATTTTATCAAGTAAAACGCTATTCCAAATAATTAATAATATTTTAATTTTATTTATTTTCATACCGCCAGAACTTCTCCGTCCGGGACGAACATAAAACGCGATTGTACCTTTCACAGTGCAACCTCTTACGCGGCAAAAATACCTATTATAATCGTGCTATGAATATAACCCATTCTCGCCTCATAATGGGGGCCTTGCACCAATACTAAAACCCCGCTAGAAACAATAAATGCGACTAAATCTAAACAGATGCAATATATACTATTCAAAATACGTCTTTATAGGAGCAGTGTTTAAAACGATTGCCTAGTGGTACGTAATATAAACATCTATCGAATCTAATAAACTATATATTTATGTCACAATAAAATAAGTATAAAATCCAGGTGCATTTTAAAATATTATTTGGAGGAAATTTCTCGTACGATTTGAATTTATATCACCCTTACAATCGTGATATCAAAAACACATAATTATCCCGATCTCAATTATTCCCAAAATAATACAGCCCGATAGTAAAAATAATTAACCGTAATAGATAATATAAATGTGATCCTTAGCTGAAGACCGGATTGCACGCTACTCATGCAATACAATATTTATCATATTGCTACTAGGCAAATCATATAGAGATCCGTGACTATAATCGTTAGTATAGATAAAATAAAAATTCCTTTGCATAAAGATGCATCCGTTTGGAAGAAACTCACGAGAGTTTTTTTTTTGTACGAACAAATTGAATCAAGATCAGACAAGCAACCGCGACATCACATACACACACTATTCCGAACCTCAAGTCCCACAAAATAAACACACTTCGATGGTAAAAATAATCAATTTTAGAGCCTTTATATCTTTGGCAATATATGAATATTAATTTAAATGATTGTCCGTTCGGGCCGCGACGCATTTTAAAATTTTCATAAGCATTATGAAATAATTCACCGGCTGGATTTATCACAGCCGCAAAATTACGATTTCTTGTATATTAAATCTGATGCGCGTATAGTAATAATTATCCCTAGGCCCAAAATACGTAACGAAACTATCCACCACATGTATCAATATTTGTTACGATCCAAAAAGTTCTAAATTGAATACACGTAAAAGGCAATAGAAATAAATAATATTGGAAATGCTTATCTGTTTTCACTGTTCCAAATCTCCTTTGAATTATTATAAACCTCCGGCTTTTTCCTCGGTCCTGTTAAATTATCTTCCTTATTTCGGACTTCCTTCGACAAAGCCTCCGGCCGATTTCCAAGCTGAAAATCCAAGGCCGCTCTCCAATTTGTATCGCTAAATATAGCCCCTATCTCCCGCCATCTTTGATTCCAACTTGCGAGTAAAAGTCAAAGTCTACCATCTCAGGACGCGTTTCATTGGCCAGATTCGCTGCTAACGGCCGCGTCTTGCGATTCGTCCGATTCAGTCAAAATAAAGGTAAAGCACGCGTCACACGCGCGGCACACCTTTACGTTTCAGGAAAAATAAAGGCTCTTCCGCACCTACTTACCCGGCAAACATATAATTACAGAATATTTAACGGGTTGTGAAGCTTCTCTTTATTATAAACTTTAGTAGACAACCATTCCAGTATAAGCTTCTTGCCAATTTTTTAAAATAATTATTAATCATGATATTTTATCTTTTTCAAAATATTTAAAAATGGGCCCCATTTACTATTTTCTGACTAATCTAATTTTTCCTTGCTAGATATATATCTCAAAAACATCTCTGCATACATAACTTAATACTAGATTTTATTGACTAATTCGGTTGTTGCTTTCGCCCACAGAAACTACCCAGCACATAATATAGAACCTGAACATAAACGGTATTAGTGAACCAAGTCGGAGAACATTTTTCCACTAAAGAGCTCTCATGGAAAACCTGGAAAATCCGTTAGAGATAAAAAAAATCGTGTAGGAGTGTACAAGAGAGGCATCGACAGAACAAATCCATACTTTAAGGATAATTTACGCCAAACATTTTTGTCTATAAAATTTCATCAAATAATTAGGATATAATGGTTAACTTTTCAACAATTTTGACCGATTCAGTATTTATCCTTAAATTGAATAATTTAGAAGATATGAAGAGATTAAAAATATATAACGTAGACAAAACTGTACCGGGCAAAGCCAGGCCGTTTGCATAATATGAAAATATAATCGCTAGTTGCATAATATACAAATGTGCCCACCAAACACATATCGCAAAATTGACCATTAAGCATGGAGTACATTATCAACAATCAAGTTTATGTTCTGAGAACGCAGTCACAGGGTTTGTCCACAGTGGGATAAATTATACAATAATTATATAGACGAAGATGTTTATAAAGAGCAGTTTATATGTAGCTGTTAATATAAAGTAGCTTGTTGGTGTAGTGGTCATGATGATCGCCTAGTGATCTGATGGTCGGTGGATTGAGCCCCATTCCAGGGCACCAGCAAGTGAGTCTTATTTTCACAGCGCAATCATATACTTCATTATACAAACGTGTTTTGAGAAAAATAAGAGGAGATATGCATTCCGTATTCGCATTTCTAATTAAAAAAACATATGAGACACATGTATGGAAGACTTTTATAGGATGGTCCAGGGCTAGTGACTTGTATGAACTGACTTAAGTGATCACTTAGCACAATGCAATGTTCCCAACTCCACCGTAAGAACATCCACACATGATCAAATTTTTGAAAGTTGTATATTATGCTCCAAATCTGAAACTTTTCTATAGTCGTTCTGAAATTTTAATTATGAAAATAAAATGAATTTTTCCTTTTGAATAAAATTGTAAAAAATGTTTAAAAAAAATTGTTTGGTTATAAGATTAGGTATTGATAAATATTTTGAAAAATTATTTATAAATAAAAATCTGCGCTCATAAATATTCATTATCTAAATGTATCGAGTGTCTCGTAGTAAGCAGCAAAAACTTCAGGCGAGTTTTTTTCACTCAATTTTGAATAGAAAATATTGCTTACATTTTGGGTGAAATATTAACAGTCACGAAGATAAGCGACATCAGAGTTTTAATTTTATTTTCAATATTTAATATTCACCTTTCCTAAAACGTTCGATTATCTTAAAAATAATTAATATCGAATATTAAAATAATTATCCATTGCTTTGCTACAAGTAAAAACGTGATTACAGCCTCGCTAGAATCAGGTTAAAATTTCGGTTCAGTTTTAATTCTGTGGGCGAAAGGAGCAACCGAATCAACAAAAGCGGGTTTTCAGGAGAGCCAAAACTAAATTTTGGAATTAGGTTGGTTTGCGAGATATCTCTTAAAGCCTTTGTTATAAGTAGTAGTTTTATTTTTTGCACAAAAATATTGAACTAAATTGACTAAAGTCTTTGTTTTTTGCAAAATTTTTGAAATAATTAATCATGTAATTTGTCCTTTTTCTAAAAATGACTCCCATTTTACTTTATTTACTGATTTTATCATCTTACTCTTCCTCGCTAGATATTTATCTAAACAACAAATCTGCGTACTCAACTCAAAACTCGATTTTATTGACTAGTTCGGTCAACTTGCATCAAAGCGAATGAATTTTTAATAATGGATATAAGTTATATTCATACACTGACGATTTACAAAAGATAGGACAGAAATATTGAAATAATATAAAATTTTCTATTCAAAATTGAATAAGGAAAACTTCTTCAAAGTTTTAACTTGACATCCTGTATATACCTCTAATATTTAAAGTGAATTTCTTAAAATTGAGTACTTTTTGTGTGGTTGTTTTTTATGAAATGTGGGAAAATTAAATAATAATAATTATATTCTCCTCTGCTGGTCACAACAGCATTTGTCGTCTCTCGGTTCTCCGGTAGGTGTCTCAATATACTAACAGATATCACAATATAAGTGTCGAAATAAATAAAAACACATGTTGCTTCAAAATACATTTATTAAAACATTGTAATTTTCAGTTATTCAGATAAGATTACACTTATCATCAATTTGAGTAAAAATTGTGAGTTATCTGTGGCAAATATATTAAGTTCAAAACGATTATGTAAGTAGATATAAACTTGGGCAAAAATTCATAATTTTATTTGATTTGTATCAAATGAAGTGATAATATTAAAATATTATTTGAATTTAAAATATTCAAATATATAGTGTGTAGCAGAGCTGCTAGTCCACGGTACTTTACAGGTGGAATCCAGACTTGATTATGAGTCGAAAATGTTGAAGCAAACATGACCTAATAATATCAATAGTTGTGGAAATATATAATATGAAAATTTGCATTTTTTTTTCAATATTATGACAAATTTTTAAAATTTTTCATTATACTTAGAACGATTACAAAAAATGGTTTTTATTAATATAAGTCAGATAAAATGATGAAAACATTAAAAAATAATCTAATTACAATTTTTGTAAGGTTTCTATTATTTTATTCGACTTGTGTGGAAGCGAATATTTTTTTAATAATCGATTTAAGTTACTGCAGTGATTGTTCAAAAATAAGGCCGAAACATTGTGAAAAAAATGCAAACTTTGATACTGCATTTCTCCATTATTATTGATATGATATCATGATTGCTTGAACACTCATAATCAAGGCAGGAATTCACCTGTAAATAATCGTGGACTAGCTCTGGTACGCTCTGCACCTGGTGCCTACCAAAAGAGGTCTAGAATCTGAGGGGGGGAGCGTGAGAGGGGGGGGGGCCTAAAGGGGGTAATGACAGATCTTGTGTTTTACCCAATAATGCCGACTTATAGTATTCTGTGAATGTGTTATTGTGTGAATAGTTATATGGGTGTGGTGTCTAGTGTTATTTACAGCTGCTCTAGTGGTTGTCCTGAGGAAGAGACGGGTATGTCTCGAAACCGGTAGACTAAAAATCTCAGTAAGTGGTTGAATACTAACATAATTAGCATTTCGTTGAAATGCCTGACCACTAAGTCAATGCTTTAAATATTAATAATATAATATCTACATTAAAGTTGTAAAATAAATAAAAATATAATTGTTTGTGTATTATACATGTATTAAGAATTCCATTACAATAAATAATAATAAATATAAAGTAAGTCAGTTAGTTTAAAACAGTTTACAATAATGATAGCACATTTTCAACTCGAATTCTTAAAATGCAAAGCCCTGTGAACTATGTCCGATTATTTTAAAAATTAAAAAGTAAAATAATTAAACTACGCCAACAACCTTCTGTGTATAGTTTTCTGGGATATTCTGCCGTGTATATGTGACCTCTCTGGCCAACGTTTCGGATCCCATTGCAGCGTCCATCATCAGGGCTAATGTGATGAGTGAGTGTTGAAGTGTAGGTTAAGTATTGCCTTAAGTACACTTCAACACTCACTCATCACATTAGCCCTGATGATGGACCCTGCAATGGGTTCCGAAACGTTGGACAGAGAGGTCACATATACACGGCAGAATATCCCAGAAAACTATACACAGAAGATTCTGAACGGCCGTGAAAACCTAAGAACATTTTTTACGCCAACAACGTTTATAATGAAACTTAGCGAAGCCTAGCATGCATTAAGCTGGTGACACTAATGGTCACACATAACACGTAAGTCAAGAATTTGGCCGAGTGGCGATAAAACAGGTAAATAAATTAAAAAGTAATCAACTGACATATGAATAAACTAAAAGAAGAACAACATTGTCATACAGGTGAATAGCTTGGACCACTTTTAGCCCCATGGACTTAAGTGGAATTTATTTGATTGTATATTTTTAGTTTATAAGTTTAACATCAAGTACATAAACTTTTTTTAAAGTATATAATACATAACACGATTAAATAAGATAAAGTAATCGATATGCGGAGGCTTTTAGGTTAAGTTTCTTTCTTTTTCTGCGTTAAAAACCACGAAAAATGACAAGCATGAAACATTTTAAACATGAAGCAATCGCCCTACTAAAAGTGACCACAATTTATGTCTGCTTGTAACACCACGAGAGTAAAGTTAAGTCTGCGGTCGACGTGTACATAGAATATGTGAAAATCTCCATCAAGTCCGGTTCAGGGCGAGGTCTGGCCTGGGAAGGTCAACAGGAAGCCGCTCGACGTTCCGGGTATTCTCAGCTCCACCGGCAACTGCTGGGAACAAAGAGCTCGAGGTTAGTACAATGTCAGGCTAGAAGAAAGGGTAATGCCGCGGGATGCAATACTTTAATTGTATAGACTATGAACATGCAGAATATATTATCTTATTAGAAGCATCAGTTTGTGCATTGACAGATAAAGTAGATATATTGTTAAGTAAACATACAAACGATAAACCGCAATACCATAAACGACATTTTGAAAGTTATAGAGATTCGAACCACAATAGGAACTACAATAATTATAATAATAATAATAATAATAATAAAGCACATAAATACACAATCAATGCGTACAATACGGGCAATTCTTACAAAAACAATTATAATAAAAGGTACAATGGGGAACAAAATCCAATGAATTCAAATAATTTTAGATATAATAATAGCGAAGGGTATAGTAGTAAGAAAAATAATAATAATATGGACAGAGGAAGTTATGAAAGGAGAGAAAATGATGACGAAAATATTTTCTGTCATTTCCACAAAGGATACGGGAACAAATCGTTCAAATGTATCCAACCTTGCACTTATAAAAGTCAAGTTAATCAAAAAAACTAAAATTTCAAATCATTGCAGAGACTAACGATTTGGAATTAAAGAACAAACGTCTCTATACAACAGATAAAGATACTGGAAGGATATTTTTAATAGACACAGGATCGGATATTTCAATCTGTTTATAGACGCCAAGGAGAAAAGTCGAACGTACATCTCTTTGCAGCGAATGGCAGTAAAATAAAACAATGCGGAACGACCAATTTAACGGTAAATTTAGGAAAAAATAAAAAGTACAAGTGGACATTTATAATTGCGGACACAACGCGCGCAATTATAGGGGCAGATTTTTTACATAATTTTAAGTTAATGGTAGATTTGAAAATAAAAGATTGATAGAAAGTAAAACAGGAAAAGAAATTCATCATGTAGTTTAATAAATGATAATAATAATCATAGTGTGTATTCGGTAAGTTTAAAAGATATTAATAATAACTATAACGAAATGATAAGGGAGTATCCGCAAATAGTGGATATTAACCAATCCCTAACGGAGGTTAAACATAACACAGTGCATTATATTGAGACCAGGGGTAGACCGACCACTTGCAAACCTTGACGCTGGGCTCGAAAAGTGAGTGGGCATCAGCGCTCTACATGGTACAAAAAAGCGATGGTTCATATAGGCCTTGCGGGGACTAAAGAGCTTTGAACAATGTAACTATTCCAGATAGATATCCTTTACCCCATATTCATGACATATGTGCCAGTCTTAATAAATGTGTAATTTTCGGCAAAATTGACCTGAAGAGCGCATATTACCAAATTCCAGTGGCAGAAGAAGACATCAAGAAAACAGCAATCATAACTCCATTCGGGTTGTATGAATTCCTGAGGATGCCATTTGGACTGACCTGCGCAGCGCAGACGTTCCAGCGCCACATCACAGAGGTTACAAGGGGACTGCAGGGCGTTCACACATACATAGACGATATACTGATCGCATCGCCAGACGAGGAGACGCACACCAAACATCTGAGGGAATTATTCAACAGACTAGCAGAGCACGGAATGCTAGTTAATCCCTCGAAGTGCGAACTAGGAAAGTCAACAATATTATTTCTTGGATACCAGATATCGGCAGGAGTAGGACCATCGCCAACTAAAGTAGAAGCAATTACCCAGCTACAGAAGCCCAAAACGATAAAGGATCTGAGAAGATTCCTTTTTTTTTCTATAGACGATTCATCCCAGAAGCAGCCCATAAACTAATAAGGCTAAACGACTATATGAAAGGAGCAAAGAAGAACGACAATCGCCCAGTAAGTTGGAACGAGACAACAACAAACGATTTTAACGAAATAAAAAACGCGCTCATCAACAAAGCATCTACACTTAGCTTTCCAGATGAAAACAGTAAACTTACAATTTGGACGGACGCATCAGATTTCGCGATTGGAGGTGCCATACAACAAACTAAGAACGGCACAAATTATCAACCAATAGAATTTTTTTCGAAGAAATTAAATAATGCGCAGTGCGGTTACAGCACTTATGATCGAGAGTTATTGGCAATATACGAAACAATTAGATATTTTAAGCATTATCTTGAAGGAAGTGAATTCACAATATTTACAGATCTTAACCCTTTTCAATTTGTCTTCAAAAAGAAATGGAGAGATAAAGAAACGCCAAGACAGGTGAGATATTTAGATTTTATAGCCCAATTTAGCACGGACATTCAATATGTAAAAGGAAACGACAATGTAGTCGCAGAAACCTATCAAGAATAGAAATGATAGAAACAGGAAACAACATTTCCCTGGAAAAAATAAGCGAAGAGAGAAGAAGGATGAGGAATTGGCAGACATTCTGTCAAATAAAAGTACATCACTACAATTAACTTCCATGAACATGCAAGGCTTAAAAATTGTTTTCGATGTGAATAATGGAAACATGCGACCTTACATTCCGAAAACATTACAAAGGACGTTTTTTAACCAGATACACAACTTGAATCATCAAGGGATAGACGCAACTACAAAAACTATCAGCAGTAAAGGAGTGTGGAGAAACATGAAAGCAGACTACGCACTTTGGACGAAGACATGCATAAATTGCCAAAAGAGCAAAGTGACGAAACATACTAGAACACCAATATTAAAGATAGATATGCCAACAGAAAAATTCAAGGACATTCATGTCGATATAATCGGACCTTTTATTCCTTCCGAAGGCAAGAGATACTGCTTAACAATTATAGATAGATTTACGAGATGGACCGAAGTTGTTCCCCTTGAAGACGTAAATGCCAGCACAATCGTTCGCGCAATATGGGACAATTGGATCTGCAGATTCGGCATACTAGAACTACTGATTACTGACCAAGGACGACAGTTTACGTCAGGTGATTTCAACAATTTTTGTTTAAAAAATGGTATAAAACACAATACTTCCACACCGTACCATCCCCAAAGTAATGGACTTGTAGAACGTTTCCACAGAACTTTAAAAACTGCAATAAAAGCACATCATCCTACAGCATGGACGAAAACCATAACAACGGTACTATTAGGACTTAGGACAACTCTCAGATCTGGATGCGAGTACTCAGTAGCAGAAATGGAATATGGATGTCAATTAAGAGTTCCAGCGGACATTTTCAGCAAAAAAACAGAGTCAACAGAACCAAATTATTATACCAGAGAATTGATTAACACGATGCACCAAATCCAGCCAAGACCGATAGAACATCACCATAAAGAAAATATTTTTGTACATAAGGACATGCAAACATGCAAACACATGTTCCTAAGGGATGATCGGATTTATAAGTCGATGCTCCCAAACTACAAGGGCCCTTACAAGGTGTTGAAGAGGGACAATAAAAACGTCACCCTGAGAATGAACGATGAAAACAAGCTCGTGTCCTTAGATACCGGCTTACCGGCAAACCGGCTTACATTCTACCCGAAGAAGAAGAAGAACCTAAAGGAAAACCGGGTTACATAACAAGATTTGGTAGGGAGATCAGAATCCCGGAAAAAAAAAAGAAAAAATAGTATTTTCTTCTTTAAAATTTATTTGGTATGTTAATTTATATGTATTGTTAAGAGGGGGATTAGTAATTTTTAATCTTATAGCATTTGCGATGTTTCCTAAAACACAACAGTTAATAGTGAATAATTTAGAAGTCGTAGTAAATCTCAGACAATAAATTAAGCCATGTAATTAATTAATTAGCAACTAATATATTTAGAAATATTTAAATCAATTTTTTTTTAATTTAAGCAAATTAAATTTAGCTTCAGTCAGCTTAAAGTCAGCTTAAATTTAAAAAGTCGCGGGGGGGCTGTAGTCTGAGGCTTGGATCGATATTTTTCGATTTTCTCATCGAAAGATATCGATCATGTCGGAAGCCGCAGACAGCACAGCCCTATACCTTTTTTTTGGGAGAATATTCTGGAAGCATTCGCAAATATCTATAAATAGAGGGAGAGACGCGATTTTTAACACTCGGATTCGCTTGTCGTCTCTCGAGCCGACCAGTCGATATTTTCAGACCGCTCTTACGATACCGTGCAGCATTGCGAAAGTATTTTTTCAACCCGCTCCGATACCGTGCGCCGTGCCACGCTGTGCGCGCAACTCGAAGCCGACCCCGTAAGGGGATAATACCGTACCGAAGCCGCATTATTACGATTTAAGCAATTTTAAAATTTTTCTTTTCAAAAATCACGCCGCCGCGATCGAGACAAACGTAAAACATTTTACAACAAGTCCGAGCGCGGAGCGCCCGGACCGTGGAATAAGGGCCCCCCCGATCATTAGCACCAAACTCGCGAAACTTTTGCAAATCAACATGGCTTCACTATTCGTACCGCAGATGCAGGAACCCGACGGGTCATACCGTGCTTGCACCCCATACGAACTTAACCTTTTCACGAAACAACATCACGTCGTCGCGCAATCCGTAAACGCCGCCGCTCAGTCAATGGACACAACCGCCGCCAACAATAACATCACGACTCCAACCGAATTTCCTCCGTTAAAAACTCCGGTCATCTCTGTCACCACACCGTGGCAAACTCCCAGGCAGTCCGCGAAGCGGACTCGCCCAAACCCTGCATCACCCACTCCAACCACCAATCAATTCTCCGCCCTCCCCGAGGAACAAGACGAATTCGTTCCCACTCGCCGCGACCCGACACCGAGAAACACGCCGCGCTCGTCCCGAGTACCGCCGGTTATCATGCCTACAAAAAACATGACGCACCTCCAATTGCACACCGAAATCAAAAAACACGTCAAAGGGGCGTTCAATCACGGGATTCCATTCATTTACTCCGGATGCCGAGCGCATGAAGCGCACGGTCATCCGAGGCCTTCCCCTGATTGAAGTCCAGGAAATCGAAGAGGACCTGGCACTTCAAGGCTTCCCCGCAACCAGAGTAGTCAAAATGACTACTCCAAAATCGGAATACCCGCTATACCTTGCCTACTTCGGGCAGGAGGTCGACATGGGCAAACTCCGCACGCAGGTCACCGTCGTATGCTACTGCAGGGTCACCCTCCAGAAGTATAAATCAAACTTTCTACAGCACGGAACACAGTGCTATTCCTGCGAAAGTTTCGGACACAGTTCGCGTAACTGCAACCATGCACCGAGATGCATCAAGTGCCTGCAGCAGCACGCGACGGCGGACTGCCCAAAAAAGACACGCGACGAGCCAGCCGCGTGCTGCAATTGCCAGGGTGACCACCCGGCAAACTACCGAATGTGCCCTAAACGCGTCGCGTACGTCGCGAAAATCCAACCGCGTCTCCCACCGCCCCGTCCTACCGCACAGCAGCCCAGCTCAGCACGTCCTCAGATGACCATGAGGCAGCCTGCACCTGTCATCGAGGGAAGGCAGTGGTCGAGCGTCGTTCAGGGTTCGAACGATGCTCCCGCTGCCATTAATCAAATAAATAAGCAAGTATCCTCCGGGCCGCGACCGACGCGCCCGGAGCTCCATACATCGCCACCGATCGGTTCTACCAGCGCAGCTGGGGGCTCGGACCTCAATGAGTTCGCGATGTTAATGCGACTCATGTTAAACTCACGCGATCGTTTCAACCAATGCAGTGATAAAATCTCGCGCGCGATGATCTGTCTCGAACTCATGGATGCTCTCGAGCGCCCCAGCGGCGCTGCGTATTAATATTTTTAACCAACAATGGCGGTTGTAAATTCGGGTGTACATATTATCGCGTGGAACGCTCGCAGTGTCCGTGATAAGGTCGATGAGCTGGTGGCCAGCCTCAACCAAGCTGATGTCGATATTGTGCTACTTTCGGAAACGTGGTTAAAACCTAACAAACCACCCTTCAAAGTCCCTGGCTTTGATGTATACCGAAATGATCGCGAACTCGGTCCCGCCGGGGGAACGGCAATTTTAATTAAAAGCATTATACCGCATACGCGGTTACCTACACCACCTTTAAAATCAATTGAAGCCACAATTATTAAATTAAACATAGGTGGCCGTGACCACATAATGATCGCCGCATACAACTCACATGCCATTTCGACCGCTGACATTGATACACTCATGGCTATCGGCCCTACAGTGGTCATAGCCGGCGACTTCAATGCAAAACATTCACATTGGAACTGTCAGCGATCGAATCCAAATGGCAAAAAACTATACACCCATATGGAGACACGTGATTATGCCGTCCTTGCCCCGGACAAACCAACGTTCTATTCACAATGTAAATTTCCAAGCACACTCGATATAGTTTTGACCAAAAACGCATCCTTTCTGTCGGAACCTGTCACCGGGGACGACCTCTCGTCGGATCACCTCCCGATTTACTTTCGGGTGGATGGTGCGGCGAAGAGGGAGCCCCGATTACAATACAACTACAAGGACGCCGATTGGTCAACCTATAAAGAATTCATAAATCACTACATTTATTTATCCACAAATGCCTACAACCACCCTCACGAGATTGCCGATGCAATAGATTTACTGACTGCAATTATTCAAGGAGCTCGCGACACAATTATTCCGGCCAAAGTAGTCCAGCCGTACACTACACCACTCACACCTGAAATAAAAAAACTCATCACAGACAAAAATAATGCACGCCGACACTATCATCGCACTCGCGATAGACACTACAAAACTCTTACCAACTCACTACAGCGAGAAATTAAAATTCAAATCAAACAACTGCGTAATGATTTCTGGGAACAAAAATTGGAAAAACTCGAGCCTGGTGATAACTCCCTATGGAGAATGACCAGAGCTTTGAGGCGCGCGAAAACAGTCATTCCACCACTCATCAAACCGGGGTGCTCACAGCCTGCACTTTCTAATGTAGAAAAAGCCGACGCCTTGGCGGACGGCTTTGAAAGCACATACAAGGTGACACAAGGGATCGGCGATCCCGACACTGAAAAACTAGTGTCCGACACGCTTCGGGAATTCGGTGCGGCCCCGCCCACCGAAGATGAAATTGATGAAATAAATTCACCACCCCCGCAGAAATCAAACGTATCATAAAAAGACTTAAACCGTTCAAAGCCCCGGGCTTGGACGGCATAAATAATATACTTCTCAAACATCTACCACAGCGAGCCATAGTAGTACTCACAAAAATTTTTAACGGATGCCTGCTCCTCGGAATTTTTCCGGAGCACTGGAAAATTGCAAATGTCCTCCCTTTTACAAAACCGAATAAAGATCCCACCAACCCTATAAATTACCGCCCCATCAGTCTCCTTTCGACCATCAGTAAATTACTTGAAAAAATTATCCTGACTCGCCTGGTAGCATACACACACACAAAAAATATTCTCCCGGACGACCAGTTCGGGTTCAGAATGAGGCACAGTACGACACAGCAACTGGTTAGAGTAATCGAGCAGGTGTCAACGGGCTTCAATTGGAAAAAGTGCACTTCTATGGCACTTCTAGACCTCGCGAAGGCCTTTGACACCGTCTGGATTGACGGGCTGATTTTTAAAATGATCTCGATCGGCGTGCCACGGTACCTAATCGAGATCATTAAATCATATCTTTCAGGCAGAAAGTTTACAGTCTCAGTGAAAGGTGAATTTTCTTCCACAAGACAAATACCGATGGGGGTGCCCCAGGGCAGCCTGCTCGGTCCGCATTTATTTAACATTTTTACTCACGACATTCCCTCTTTACAGAACTGCACGCGTGCTATCTTCGCAGACGACACAGCGCTACTCTCCACCTCCCGAAGTCCCGACCTGGCCTCCAGACAGCTCCAGGGTGCACTAACCCAAATGGTGGCATACTACCGCCAATGGAAGCTCAAGCTAAACGAGGACAAGACGGAGACCATATTCTTCTCGCACTGACCAAAACATCTCAGCACTTTGTGATGATATTGACTTATTTAAATCGATATTGATAAGAAGTTTATACTGGAATGTTTGTCTGAAAGGTTATAATAAAGAGAAGCTTCACAACCCGTTAAATATTTTGTAATTATATATTTTCTCCACCTATGATGATATTAGTTTATTTAAATCAACACTAATAAAAGAATTACATTAATGTATATATCTACTAATTTTCATAATATGCTCATAAATACTCTGTATTTGAATATTGCCTTTGCCGTCTTCAGTATGTTGCAAATATGGATTATTGATCGCGAAAGATTTTATAATGATTGTAACATTTTTGTTTTTGCTGTAGTCGGCGTCGGTAAGTGTTTGCTTTTGCTTTCGAATGCAGGAGTTGACAGAGAGACGGTTCCGCATCGGGCGCGCGGGGAGCGGGGATGGTCCGCGAGGTAACCGCGGAGCGGGGAAGTCGAAAATAGATGGTGATTCACGGTTTTACAGAGGATTACGAAATATGATTTGGTATAAAAGGGCCAGGGGACTTCGTACGTGAGGTCATTCAGAATGGAGAAATTAAGGGGAAACTCTGCTGGAATACATATCGAAATTGAGGATTTACCAAAGGCGAGAAAATATCCTATATCGGAATGTATTTTATATCGCATGGAACTATTGATACTGCCGACACCAGAAAGACAGATAAGAAATCTCATAATATTATTTTATAATTATTTATTCAATTTGATTACTTCTATTTAATTTTATGTATAAAATTTTGTTTGGATTGTGCCTGGCTCGTTCGAAATATCTGGGTTGAGACAGGCATAAGTTACAATATTGTGTAGGTTCAAAACATAGTAGATCGATAATAATAAAGTTTTAAAGTAACATAATGGAAAATACACCTACGGTTATATAGTGTTAGTGTGTTTATTATTCCCTTGCTTTCTTATGTGTATGATATGGAATAGTCTGCTATTCATAATTTTATAAAATGTTTCCGACCGTTTCTGTGGAGTTGACGATTCGTTTATTCAATGTATGGTTCGGAAGTTTTGACGAGATGGAGGATTCCGCTTTAAAGAGTAACACTAAGGATCATATTTATATTATCTATTACGGTTAATTATTTTTACTATCGAAATGTATTTATTTTGGGAAGACTTGAGATCGGCGTATTTATGTGCTAAATATAACACGATTGTTTGCGTGATATAAATTCAAATCGTACGAGAAATTTCTTCCAAACAAATATATTTTAATGCACGGGGATTTTTATACTATTTGTACTAACAATGGAATACACAGAATTCTATAAGAAACGCATAATAGCGTTATAATTGAGCTGTTTTACAATACTTGGGCAATATTCAAATACGTCGCGGTCCGAACGAGAGCGATTTTTAGGTTGAGGTTCATATAATATCGAGAATATACCGCCCTTCAGTGGGAGTTGAGAATTTTGCGAGCGGAAGTGTTGCATGGGGGATACGGCCGATAGTTGAACCTCTGTTAGAGTTCATACATACAAGGAAATTACCACTGGAGAGAATTTGGGAAGTATTAAATACTATTGAGTACCTGGGGATACAAAAGGAACACTCGCTGTACCAAGATAAGGCATTTTCATATTTTATTTAATGTATTCTAAAGTATATATGTTTCTATTATTACCCCCAATTTATATTTTGTAGCGTGCGTGTTGACGTCGTTTATAATTATCATAACGGGCAGGCTACATTTTATATTCGCCTAGAAAGCGGTTACGTATTCTATAGCAGACCTAGTCGAAGTATGAGTAAATGAACGAATTTTAAAACGATTCTATTCATTCGATATTTATCCATGAGTTTTATTCAGATTTCGTAATGGTTGTGCAACAATTTGATTCGGAACGATATTATACACGGAGCTATTAAGGATTTATTATTAATACAATTGGTTGTTGTTAACATAATTTGTTTACATTTAGTTCGTTTTCGATGCGGAATCCAGTGCAGGGCTTGATGAGTGTATAGTAATTATCCGGTCGGTAAATAATATTGTTTAAGAATTGTTGCTTCTTACAACGTTGTAACGGTTATTTGAGGCATTTCGATACAAAGGACTAAACGGAAGACGTTTAACCGTAGATAGTTTAATTTAATTATGGGTTCCTTTTAATGGTGCGATCTTCGAGTACAGATTGATTTTGATACTACCTTTCTTTTGTCGCGTTAATTATTAGAACGTTTAGTTCGATGTCGCTTGATGTATATGTTTAGCATTTATTCCATATTAATCTAATATTATTATAGTCATTGTAACAAATATTATACAAGATGGTACATAGCCGATTTTATAAATATTGGATTCATAATTATATGCACACGTATTAAAAAATATTTTAATTGATGGGTTATATGTCCGTTTTGTTGTCGGTTGATATATAAGTAAATAACTTTAAAACGGTTCTATTCATTTGAAATTCATCCGTGAGATTTATTCAGATTTCGTAATGATTACAAATAAGGATCCATAATATTATAGTCGCTTTGAAATTACAAGTCTCTTCCGAAGGCATAAACGTTCATCGTATAGTCAGCTGTGATTTAAATCATATTGCACAATAAAGGAAATCTACATCTTTCTAGATAACGACATTCAAAAGTAATTATCCATCCGCGTATTGCTGCGTCTTTAATTGGGTAATAATACATCGTTGCATTTTATAATTTATTGCAAGGCGTATAGGTTCGAGGAAGGTTTGAATTAAAAGTAATGTATAGTAATTACACGGACGGACGGTAAACAATATTGATTAAAAATCGCAGCTTCTTCCATCGGTGTATCGCTTATACAAATTATGTCAATATACGGATCTGCAATCTATTGCGAATCAGGTTGAAGACGCTTGGCAGGGGTAGTTAACCTTCGGTCTCCCGTAATCGCGTTGATTATTTATATGTTCCTTTTTATGTTGCTTGATGCTTACTATGCAGCTATGCTCGGATTCAAGTGGATCAAACGGATCGCTAACAAAATATAGGTATGAGAAATTGGTTTGTTCACGTAGTAATGTATAGTGATTACACGGACGGTAAATAATATTGTTTAAAACTTGTTGTGGGCCGTAAATTTTCGGAATTTTTTGTGATTTTTCTTTTTACGAAAAAACCATGAAAACATGCGTATATTAAAAAAAAAACACACACATTCATATTATTTTATCGTAAGTGTCGAAACGCAATGATTTTTTTATCATTTAAGTAAAAAAAATAATCTTTTTTTGAATTTCCATAATGTTGCCAGCGCAACATTTTCTGAAAAATAATAATAATTTTTTTATTTGTTTATTAGAGACAACACTACTATTAATAATAATAATCTTCTTCTGTGTGATATATTTTGTTGCACGGCACGGCACACGACGGGACATCGCACTCATAACACATAAATATGATACACTTTCACACACACACATATTTCAAATAAACGCAACAAAATTGCGTGTATTTTTGTTAATAAATCACTATTAGTATTCAATTGAATCATAAACCAACAAAAACTGACAAATATCGCAAAACATATCGTATATATTTGTATATACGTGTACAAATAAATCGAAAATCGAAAAAAATAAATCGTATTTCCCGCGCACATTGCGCGTGACCTTGACGATGGAATATTTGAATTTCGATTGCACAACACGCGATCGGGGCGACATCTACAACTTCTCTATACGATTTTGACGGCAGAAAAACTTCCGTTTTGATTGTTGATTTAAAATATAATCGGTGATGTTTTTGAGTTGAAAATGGAACGACAGGTCACAACAGGATTTCTCTATTGGGAAAAAATTACGTTTTTCAAATTCGATACGCGGCCGTCGATAAATAAATTATTTTGTGCCTGTCGGATATATGCGTCGGCGGCCCAGGGGGGGTTAAAAATCGCAGCTTCTTGCATCGGTGTAGCGCTTATATAAATTATGTCAATATACGGATCTGCAGTCTGTTGCGAATCAGGTTGAAGACGCTTGGCAGGGGTAGTTAACCTTCGGTCTCCCGTAATCGCGTTGGTTATTTATATGTTCCCTTTTATGTTGCTTGATGCTGGGAGATATGAAGTTGATATTGCTTACGATATAACAATATTTGTATTCAAGTGGACCAAACGGGGTTGATATAAAAATATAGATAGTTGAAATGTTTCTCTTCAACATTTTCCATTGTCGTGGGTCGTTTGCATTCTAGCTCGAACGCGGCGATAATGTGAACATACTATGGTGTCTGGGATTTTGTGCGTAATGTTTATGTCTGCATGTGATATCACTATACGGCGTAGTTGAACTAGTTTGAAGGGGTTTATGTCCTGCATGTGCTCGACGTAGAGGGAATAGTATTCTTGTTTCTTGGATCCTATACAGTTTTGGAGGCGCTGGTATTAAAATGTACATACAAGGAAAACACTATTTTGGGAATTATTAACTGGATGGCAGATATTGAAGCATACACACACACAAGGAGGACGTTATTTTAAATACATGACTGGAAAGCTGTTATTGGAAAACGCATACAAGGAGAACATCATTTGGAGGCGTTACTAGAGGGTATGGACAGTTTGCAGAGACCTTCAACTTCCACTAGCTAAGGATCTTTTACTATTACTATTCTTATCGCCTTTTGTTGAACCGTGGAAGAACTAGTTTGTAGGGGTTTATGTCCTGCATGTGCTCGGCGTAGAGGGAATAGTCTTCTTGTTTTTAGGAACCTATACAGTTTTGGAGGCGCTGGTATTAAAATATATATACAAGGAAAATACTATCTTGGAAACATTAACTGGATGGAAGATATTGCAGCTCACACACATAAGGAGGATGTTATTTTAAATACATGACCAAGCTGTTATTGGAAAACGCATACACGGAGAACATCAGTTGGAGGTGTTACTAGAGGATATGGAGAGTTTGCAGAGACCTTCAACTTCTGTCAGCTAAGGACCTTTTACTATTACTATTCTTTTTGTCATTTGTTAAACGTGGTGCTTGTACGCAGAACTTTAACATATTTAAAATTACTAATGAAAAGAATCTAAACATTGTTAAATTTGCTAATGGAAGGAAAGAGGTCGGAATTCATTGACGCTGTGATGATCAATACGTGGTGACACGCCAGGTGGGTGTACAACATGGGCAACTTAACGCATGCCATCTTTATAATAGAGAGGCAACGGCTCAAGAATATGCGTTTGTTTCCTATAGCTCGGCGGCGAGAACTCATCCGTAACACGCTGGTGGGAAGAATCTCGATGCTTAGTCGTCCTCGGTGTCATCGAATCCAGATCTCCATGTTTAAATTTTGAAAAGAAGCTGATTTATTTGAACGAGTATCCTGATCGGGAATGCAAGTTGACACCTCACCCTAATACATCATTCACCACCTTTACTATACTGCTGTATACCAGGAGCCTTTCGGAGCCCTTCTCCTCTGGCACAGGACATACATATCAGGAACCACACAATTAACCGTAACATTTTCTTTGGAATACTACCTCTTTAATATCTCTAGTCTATTAGACTACACCGTGGGATCAATCACATCAACTATAATTGGCGATGCTAACACGGCTCTGTCGGACGCACTCAGGGATGAGTCTTTTCCAGCCACCCAGTTAGTTCATTCAGCCCTTTAATCAGCAGTAAACATAACACTAATCCGGCCCATGTAGCCGCGACGTGGGACCCTCATCATTATACCTTAATATCAGACGAGGACGCTGAATGAATCCCAGCAGAGGCAACAGAGTCTCGGGATGGTTTTGGTCTGCAGCTTAGTGTGGGAGGTTATGTCTAAACAGGGGTTAACCACCGGATGCGGCGATGCTCTGGGGCCGTATCCCCCTCTCCCCTACAGGGGGGGGCATCTAGAATCCACGTGCGAACAGAAGTGGTTAGACACTTCTTAAATTTTACTTACAAAACTGTACCTTCCATTCCCTTAGAATCTCGGGCTGTGATAATGTCAGACAAAGCTTACCCCGAGCCTCTGGATGCACCTGGTTGTTATAAATATGTTTATCTTCTCCTACTATGTACTGTGAACAGGTTGAGCAGATCGGACCACGTGGGACATGCTATCGATAAGCTTCTTACATGCGTCTCTGAATATAACGTATTCTATTATATCTTATAAATCTGTTATAAATGGGTACCGCGCGTGGTTGTGCAAACACTATTCTAAGTCGCTATTACGAGGCGTTGCTAATCTAGGCCGACGAAATCTTAAGCGCACGCCGTTAACTTGTCAATGATTGTATTGTTTTATATTTCAGCATTTTAACCCCGGGGGTATTATAGTTATGACGATACAATGTAAGGAAGTTTTGCTACTAGCGTCTATTCTCTGGCGACGTCGCATATACTTGGCTTTTAGATCGACTCAGGATGTGGACGATACCGGCTATCTCTCGTGTAGGTGAAACTGTAGAATTCTAGGACGGTTTCTAAAGGGTCCGAAGTAATTACGGAAATACGTTTTATGTCTCTGGAATTTCGTCTATAAGTTTTTGAAGATAATACGTGGATTTCGTGACGATAAAGGTCAGGCGTTCTACGATCTTTAGTAAATATATCCGGAATGTTAATTACAGGTACGGAGTAGCTGCTTGCGTTAGTTATTTCCCGTAGTAAGTTAAGAATTAGTTCTATCTTAGTCTAGTCGCGTTAACAATAATACGAGTCTCACCACATATCAAAAGAATTTTGGATAGCTGCGAACACAACGGAGGGGGAATTTTTCTAATCACTAGAGAGATCACGACTGGCCAATTTTGAAAATATAATTCTTAACAATAAAAAAATAGTATTAGCTTTCATGTAAATATACTTCCGAAGTTCTAAGTTCGACAAAGGTTTCATCTAGTAACTTAAAGCATAAAGCGTGTGCTTAAAAGTCACAAAAGTCCTAATACACGAATACTCTAAAAACGGTAAAGCGAAAAGTCGTAATAAAGTTCAATTCGGTAGCTTAAAGTCTCTAGCTTTGGGCTTTCCGTAAAAATTATATATTATATATTATATTCTTATTAAACTTTATAGTTAGGTATAGTTAGGTTAGGTATTTAGGTTAGGTTGGGTCCATTTACGTTACAACTTCTTTCTTTATTCTATCTACCACACTACAGCCAACATTGCATTCACGTCTAATTTGTTCATTCCTTACTCTATCGACCAAATATTTTCCACACAAGCATCTTAGTAACTGCATTTCTACCGCATTCAGTCTACTTTCATTCTTCTTTTGCCAATTCCAGGCTTCACTTCCATACATTAGGGTTGGTACTAGAACGCTATTATGTACCGCCAGTCTTGCTTCCTTTGACATATTCTTATTGGCCATAATTGCATTTAGAGCACCATTAACTTTGTTTCCCGCAGTCACTCTCCTTTCGATATCATTCTCAGCCTTGCCGTCTCTACTAAACATATTTCCCAAATACACAAACTCGTTCACTTGTTCTAAGTATTCATTGTTTACAATTAGATCACACTTAGTCACTCTTTCGTCTCTTTCGAATACCTTCACTTTCGATTTGCTGACATTCATCATAAGATCACTCTGCATGCATACATCGGACATCCTGGATACCAGGCAGTGTAGATCAGCTTCACTGTTAGCCACTAATACTGCGTCGTCTGCGTATAGTAGGCAGGATATGGTGAGTCCATCCATTTTCGCTCCAACTTCTAGTTCCTTCAGTTCTTTTATACAATTATCCATAATCAGGTTGAAAAACCATGGTGACATTACGTATCCCTGTTTGACACTTTTTGTAATATTAAAGCATGATGTGAATGCCCCATTAATTCTTACGCAAGCACTATTTCCTTCGTACAGGGATGCAATTACCTGTATGAGTTTACTCTTCACCCCGTATTCAGACAAAACCTTCCATAACTTTCGTCTTATCACTCTGTCATACGCTTTTTGGAGATCCACAAAGGCACAAAAAGTTTTTGGTTCTTTGCCAAAAACTTTTCCGTCATCTGGCGCAGTGAGAAAATTTGGTCGATGCATCCTCTTCCACACTTTAGACAGAATCGATCGGACTCAATACTTGGAAACTTATTTTTAAGGACCCGGTGGTTAATATATCCCCCCTCTCTCGTTACTCTTTCCCCACCTCCTGATATATCACTTCCTGTTATCTAATCGAGCTAAAATTTTGCAGATCGACTTGATAAAAATGCATTCTTAAGTGCATTGGGGGTCACGTAAACACAAAAAAATGGACCTACTAACTTTCTGGTACTATTCTGTAATTATCTAAATCATGGAATTTTTACTCCCTTTATATTAACTCGTGGCGTCTGCTTGCTTGCTTGCCGGCTTGCCGTCGAAAAAACTTTGGATCGATTATTGACCCTTTTCCCGTGATCCAATCGAGCTGAAACTTTGCAAGCAGACTCGTGGCGACGATCAAGAAGATCTATCAAATTTTGGTTAAAAAAAATAGTAATTATAGTATAATTTCGGATTTTTAGAAAATTTAATGGTTTTTTCAAATTGGAATCATTACAAAAGTTTGATAACTAGCAACGGCGGCCCGATAACGTCGCGGAATATTTCATAAATTTGAATTACTCCGTCGCAACACATAATAGGTACTTCACTACGAATTTCGAAAATCTAAATTGACTGACAAATGTTTTTAGAATTTAATCTTCAAAGCATGAAGTGTCTTATCAAAGCTCAAAGCATCTGACATTTTAGAAATATATTAAATTACTGTAAGTTAAGTATTATGTTATATGTTTTAATTCGTCTTTAATTGTTGTTATATTTTACAAAGAAAGGGAGTATACTAAAAACTTGGTTTTTATCGGTTAGTTTTTTATAATTTATCTCTTTATTTAAAATATCACAAAACAAAATAAGGTTTCCTTTTCCCCTTCTAACCCATACCTACCCACCCCCAGACATACTTTATGTATAAATCTGCACCGCTTTACCGATTGGACCCAAATCATGCATTCATATTCCCGGCGGAAATAGTTAATCAACTTCTTTAAAAACAAAAAATCTCATGATCGTAGATCTCACACGAGTCCTCTAAGTGATACTAAATACCTATGCGCTATGTTTAGTAAAACTTTTATCGAAGAAATTTAATCAATCAAACATAAATGCAACATTACATTTTAGACAGAAACACATACTTATGTACCTACAACCAACAAACATTTCCATGAGGCTTAAGGAAGTTTCACCGATTTTAATTCAACACATTATTGAAAAAATGGATAGCAACATACCTGGTCTCGACCAAATCAGAATCATGGACATGAAAGTCATTAAAAAATAAATAAGTTCGATAATTGTGAAATTAACAAATCCTTGTATAAGTAAAGGATTTCACAATATCAATTATCAAATCTTTAAAAAAATCAAAGAATCATAAAGACTTTACAAAGAACAGACTGATTGCAATACAATCATCAATACATCCATAGTATAAAATAAAGACTGTACGACCGCGCTAATCTAGAGAGCCACTAAACGGATTTGTAAGCAATTATTACTGTTGTATTCTGCATTTTTCCAGAAAGGATTTTCCAAAAATGTAGGTGGATTTAAAATTACTCTGACACGTATAGTAGCTGAGCATTAATGGTATTTGTGAATCAAGTCAGGTAAAAATATGCCGCTAAAGCGCTCTCATGGAAACGCTGCCTTATCCGTTAGGCCCGGTTGTTTCAAGTTTGATTAAAGTAAGCGGTCGATAAAAGCATAGAATTTTACGAAAACGGATCGTCTGATTGGTGGAGAAAGTAAAAATCTATACTTTAAAAGAACGCTTACTTTAATCCAACTTGAAACAACCGGCCCTTAGAGATGCAAAAAAATCGTGTAGGAAAAAAATATGTTAAATTAAAGGATCCACACAAAAGTCAATGGTCACATATATCTATATTTTAAGGATAACTTACAGCAAACATTTTAGTCTATAAAATTTTATCAAATGTATAACTAAGATATTGATCTAACGCATTTACCGCAGATAAAATTTTGTTTTTCACATCAAATCATTAAATTAAATATTTTAGAAGATATGACGAGTTTAAACAGTACCGGGCGAAGCCGGGCCGGGTCGCTGGTGTAAAGATAAAATAATGGAAAAAGCAAAGATTGGCCAATTACATTTGCATCAAACTATAAAAAAATAACAATGCGCAGTACGAATATCAAAAAGAAAGAAATAATTATTTTTTCAATTGATTCACCAACATTTTAAATTGACATTTTAAATATATATTGTATTATTTGTAAGTATCTAACCCTAACGAAAGAAAAGTTTTCCATAACATTGAAGTGTAATTAATAAAATATAAGTAGATACATGCAAATAATACAATCAATACTTACTAACAAAAAATTTACTTACAAAGACTTCAGAATAGTATTAGATGCACTAAAACACGATATATTATTAACATCGATGAATCAGTGTGGAATACGAGGACCACTATACAATGGCTATAAAACTAAAAGAATAAGATAAAACTGATAGTCAAAATTATCAGTAGAAATAGCAAATTGTGTAAGATGGAAACAGAAGATATAAAATGTTCAATTCCAGAACAGAAATGTTATATTGCCTTCAAAAATTATTAAAAATATGTTCGCAGATGATTCGTACATATTGTACGCAGATACTTATATGGGCACCCGATAATAGAATAATACTTGATATGGGCACCCGATAATAGAATAATAATAAAACAAAAAAATATCGTGTTCGAGCAAAAAATCTGTTAGTCTCTGGTCGGGGATTTTATAAAAGGAGCGACGAGCGCGGAGTTCTCTGTATGTGACAGTCGCTACGAGACAGATTATTTTGGGACATCTCGAACCAACAGTTGAATTGTTCGCGGCGTTGAATTTATAAAATATAATTAAACATTTAGTCAGTTTAGGTGGTGGTGTCAACGGTTTTGAAATAACTGGACGAAGAGAACGAAGATCGGATCGAGAAAGACGCCAAAGTTGTCTGCAAACTGGTACACATATGGCATCTTCATATCTAGAGAGCTTCTAGTTCAATTTTTACCTGTAGAAAACCCGAACCAGAGTAACTTAAAATCAGAAAATTGCTCTAACATCTAATGGTCCTTCGAGTCGGATGGTTTTCGTATAAAAACTGGCATTAATTTGAGCTTTGATAATTATTCGTATTATTGTATGTAGATAAAATTCGGTCGGTTATCTTTTTTCTTCAGAATATGTATTTATTTTTTCATTTATAGAGTGCTGTTGTTTTTTTTTTGTATTTGCATTACTATATTTGAATATAGAATTATTCGCCTTCTAAAAGTTTTATTTCAAATTTGTTTTGCGGGTTCCTAAACAAATTTAATAACTTACAATTTCTGGATTAATTTTAAAGTTTAATATTTTGGCGCGTTTATTTGTTTGCGACAGGGTAATTAAAAAAAGGGTGTTTGTTTATTACATATTGAGTTTCTTCTTGAGTTTTGTTGCATTTGCTAATAATCTTGTATACGTACGTTTGGTAGAAACAAAATTAAAATAAAATGCGTTAAAGACACAACAGACCAAATTTAAAATCAATTATGACTGGTTAAAATACACAGCAAATGGTGACTAGTAAAAGTCAAACGAATTCAGTCATTTCAGCGAGATTGCGCGGTGCTGATAAAAAATATACGTCGCTAAGCGACAGTCATGAATCGGTCCTACTGATGACGTAGACATTATAGCAAAATATGATATGCTGTTCCGAGAAGCTGAGGAGATTTATAATCAATTGGAGTCAATGTTGGCAGAGTTCCTAGTTCCAAGAGGCTCAAGTACATCATCAGAGGGGAATTTATTACGGCTGCCAAAAATAAATTTACCAAATTTTGATGGCGACATTTTTTGCATGCCCCAGTTTTATAAGTTTATTTAATTCATTGGTAATGACCCGGAAAGACGTTTCGAAAACGGAAAAGTATCATCATCTGATGTCTAATCTCGAAGAGGAACCGCGTTCTCCTATTATGCATTTACCAGTCATTGATGGCTTTTTAGATATCGCGATGGAAATATGAAAACGTTCGTTTGTTGGCAGATTCCTACGTTTCCAGAATTTTAAACTTACCGGTTTTACCTAAATCAAGTATGGGATTGCGGGCCAAGATACTGAACCCTTTATTAGAGTCAACCCGGGCATTGAACAATTTGGGTACATTGGGTTGTCTAAGGTACCTACTGAGGTCAAAACTCGATTTGAGCAACAATACGGTGGGAATGTTTCCCAGATACCTACATTCAATCAATTGATTCATTTCCAACAAAATGAATGTCGGTTAATGGAAACGGCTGCCGGTTACGTGGAATCGCTTAGTCATTGCAATAAAGAATGAAGTCGAAATGTTGTTCATGTAGCAGAAAATAATCGTAATTCAGTTTTTCCATTAGACAGTCGGTGTACATATTGTGACTTTTCAAAACATTTCTTAAATAATTTTTATAAATTCGGGAAGCTGAATATTGTTGCTCGAAGAGATTGGATTCGTCAACATATCTTGTGGCCATGATGGTCATGATACTTTAATATGTCGACAAACCAATTTAGGCAATCGGCGTGCGGCTACCCCCCCTTATATGAGTCCTCCGCGTGATCGGTATGCATCTGTTAATTACGGACGACAAGAGGACCCCAGAATAAATAGGAGGAATCACGGTTCCGGAATAACGGAGATACTCGGAGGTCAGACAAGAACGCGATAATGTCGCATCGGAACATGGAAGCCCTGTGAGATCTCGTCGACAGACGCGGTTTTCCGAATAGCAATTACAGACGAGTAATGTCGCAACGTCACCAAAATTATCGGACAACGTAATGTTACCTACGGTTCTACTTAAAGTCAAAACGTCATGCAATGAATTCATACGTGCGCGGGAATTACGATTATTATATATACGATTATTGGACCTCGGTTCATAGGGTACCATATTTGATTTCGCTGTCTTCGGTCCAGGACGTTCGGCAACATTTAACAACTCGGTGTCAATTAACATTTCGGAGAATTTTTCTGGCATTTCTCTTATCGAGACAGTAAAGAAATTTTGGCGTTCTGAAGAGCCACCTCGGTTAAAGGTGACTGATCCTGCGGATAAGGAATGCGAATGGTTTTTCACTTCGACCATGTCACGTGGTCATTCGAACCCGCGACCTTTGGATCGCGAGGCGAGTGTCCTAACCACAAGACCAACAAGCTACTCTTTATCTGTTTATATATATATGATTGACTTATATTCTCGTTTATACGTTTATATTGATTGACTTATAAAATAAAGAATAAATTATTAAAAACAAATATCATCCTTTACCAGAATAGTGACGTACATAGACAACACACAAGAACAAGAGACTATATAAGTGATATACCGCGGACCGATAGAGAGAGAGATATGGTTTCCTATACACTGCGATCGATTTTTATAATGGAATCCCCAATTGTATAAAGCAATTAAATAGTGTAGAACTATTCAATAAACAGCTGAAGGGTCTTGTGTTGGGGAGGAGATAACTGTTTAACAAATCAATGTGCTGGTATTTAATGTGTACCCACTTATTTTACTTTATTTTCTATCCCCTTATACCAGCATACAATTGCTTTTTGGAGACATGCTATTTAATTTTAATTAATTAATATGTATAATAAACGCAGATTACTCGGTAATTAAATGAAATTTGTAAACAAACTTACCAAAATCTTCCTTCTCTCACTGAGACAGTTGTGTTTTCAGTTTTTAAATAGTACAACAAATATAATGTGTGAATTTGACGGTAAATATATGGTTTGATTGCCTCTTTTACCAGATCATCGGCGGCTAGGGGATTCAAAGCAAACGGCTTTAAAACGGTTCATGTCCATTAAGCGTCGGATGCAACGACAGCCTGAATTTCGTAAAAAATATTTACAATTTATGTGAAAATATATTAGCCTCGGACACATTAAAATATCTAAATTTGATCCCGTATCGGATAGTTTTACTTATAGGTTAAATTTGAATTTGGGAAATACGGTTACTCGGCGGAACATTTTATCTACGGTGGCTAGATTATTTTATCCACTCGGTTGGATTTGCCCGGTTGTATTTAAAATTAAACTCCTGTTGCAATCATCACTTACTAATAGTGATAATTCCACGGAAGGTAGACTGGGACGCCCCAGCACCTGATGGAATTATTCGGGAATTTCGGAGGATATGGCAGGATCTGCCTAACTTTCTCGGACACTAAATTGACTCGGTTATCTCGGTATCAGCAGATCCAAAACAATACTCTACAGCAGCGGTATAAGTGGACCACGTTAACGGAGCCTCCTAAACTGGATGATTTAGTATTAATCAAGGAAGATAATTTATCTCCTATGCAATGGAAATGCGGTCGTTTAACAAAATTATTATCTGGTAAGGATCGCGGAAGTAAGTACGCAGAATGGTGTCTTACTAAGGTCCATTTCCAAATTGTGTCTTCCTTTGGACGGTTAGTAACAAAGGCAGCGCTTGGTTAGGTGGCGGGATGTTCGAGCAAAAAATCTGTTAGTCTCTGGTCGGGAATTTTATAAAAGGAAATACCTACGAGCGCGGAGTTCTCTGTGTGTGACAGTTGCTACGAGATAGATTGTTTTGGGATATCTCGAACCAACGGTTGAATTGTTCGCGGCGGATAAAAACTATAAAATATAATTAAAAATTTGGTCAGTTTAGGTGGTGGTGTCAATGGATTTGAAATAACTGAACGAAAAGAACGAAGATCGGACGGAGAAAGACGCCAAATTTGTCTGCAAACTGGTAAGTAGCATCTTCATATCTAGAGAGCTTCTAGTTCAATTTTTCCCTGTAGGAAACCCGTACCAGAGAAACTTATAATCAGAAAATTGCTCTAACATACTGAATAAATTTAATGTTGACACATATGTGGAGGATTGGTATCGGTTAGAGACTGCTTTATGGTCACCACCGTATTTAATAAGGAATCTTTATATTCAAATGTGGGTAAAACTCGTTAGAGGTTTTACAATATTTATTCAGTGGAAATGTGATTACAATAATACAATTAATTAATGATTGCAACGCGAGTATGAAGACAGCTTCGAGGAAACAATAGTGCAGGGTTTCCGGCGTTCGGGCCGGTGTTCGAAGATGGAAACGATCCTGATACCTCGCTGGCCGGCCTCAAATACTCGTAGAGAACAATGAAACGTCTGTCGTCTGGCTCCACGGGTTCTGAGGTGTATGACCTAGAGCGCTGACACTGCGATAGCGGACACCTTCTGCTGTTCCTTCGCCTGGATGCGTTCACCTTGGTGCACGACTGCAAGGGTGTTTTGTCTATACTGCAATTCTGGGTCGTTTGTTTGTCGGCCGCGTCCGCTGTCGTCAGGGAGTGATGACCTCCTGACGCGTGTTGTTGCCCGCGCACTTCAGTGGCTTTGTGGTTGTAATTATGTAGATGTACCTAACGGTGGTGTGAGTACGCTTACGCACTTTACACATTCACTGAAGGCATTGACATTAATAGGACACTTTTTTGACCATTAACAAAATGTTTTTAGTAGTTTCTGCTGGAAAAGGTCTTTAATCTAGGACTCACAATAGACAAAAATATCACCTGGATAAACTAAGAACACTACTAGACAATAATTACATTTTAAAAACTATTCAAAGTTACAAACGATATTTGGTAAGGCGACATATTAAACAAATGTATATCTCTCAAAAATGATAATTGATTTAATATCTATTAACACTAGAAGCGCCGAATTTTAAGACCCCTTAGAACCGCCGTCGGGGACATATTTGTCTCATTCTATTTATTATAATGATATTGGTATAAGGCATGAAAGTTATGATTAAAACTACTTTTATTGTATATAACTATTTTATATTATATAGAATCTATACATATAAAACTCAATGTTTGTCTGTCTGTTCTCTATATAAATCCACACCGTTTGTCCGATTTGATTTAAATATTGCATACTTATGCTTTAGGACTCGGCGGGTAACAAAAGAAACATTTTACCTCTATTCTTATACCCCTTCCCCTCTCCCTGATATATTTTCGATACAAATCTGTACCGTTTGACCGATCGGATTCAAAATTTGGAAACTTATTCATTTGTATTCGGCGGGTAATAAAGACAATATTTCCCTCCTATTCTCGTACCCCTTCCCCTCCCCATGACATATTTTTGATGCAAATCTGTACCGTTTGATGACTCAAAATTTGGAAACTTATTCTTAAGGACTCGGCGGGTAACATAGGCGATATTTCCCCCCCTATTCTTTTAACCCTTTCCGTTCGCTGATATATTTACGATGCAAATTTGTACCGTTTGACCAATCAGCTTCAACATTTGGAAACTTATTTTTAGGACTCGGCGGGTAACACATGCGACATTTCTCCCCTTAATTTTCTTCTTATTCTTTTAACCTTTCCTCGCCCCTGATATATTTTTGATGTAAATGTATACCGTTCGAATTGAACCTTTATTTACTCTCACAAATTTATCTTAAAATTAATTCTTAACCCGTGCAACGCCGGGTATAAACAGTTAAAAATATTATCAAATATTTTTAAACTAGTTATCATTATGTGTAGAGCAAATAACGCATAAGTAATATTCTTTACCTGTGCATTTATTGCAAACAGTTTTTTTCACAGGTGACACTTCTCATAGGACTTATTATTTGAGCATTTTGGCTTGACCTGACTCTGTGCTTGCACCGCGCCGGCGCGAGAAAACAAAAATATATTTTTAAACTTTCTAAAAATTGCTCCGGTTTTTGATTGCGAACAGACATACATATAATCGATACGTAAATTTTGGAATCATATTGTTTTCCGAGATTTCACCAGTTCATATTCTTTTCGCGTGTTATTTGTGACGTGGAGGAACCAAAAGACTTCTCAAGATATCTGCAAAAGGACGGCCCAAAGATCCTTGTGACCGGATGAGTTCGACTGCCTTCGAGGATAAATAATCTATCACAGGTTAGTGGTCATTTGTGGACGTATTTGGTTTACTCATGTATGTTTTTCAGAGAGAGGAAAAGTAATTTTTTTGCATAATTATCATATTATCTATTTACACGTCGTCCGCCTACAAAGAAACAATATTGTTTATAGTATGGTATGGTAGGCTCAATTAAGAACCACGGCTTAAACAGTCACCGACTAACTAGCTCTTCAAGTATATTCAGACAAAATAAAAGAACTTCAAACAAAAATAATTTAAATTATCGCAAATAAAAGACAAAAAGAACCATGTAAGGACCTACCTATTTAAATAGTATAAAATATAACCCACCGATACAAAAACCACTCCACTACAAAAAGACATTGGCAGAATACTCGGAGGACGATTTAAAACACAAATGCATTGCAGACTATAAGACACGACAAATAATGAGCAATATACTAGAAAAAAGGAAATAATAATTTTTACTTGCAGCGTATTCCAGGGATCTTCCAAACCAGCTGACGGGGGACACGTCACAGGAGCAGGTGACGTCATCAGCAGAGCGGTCGGTCGGTTTAAAGGGCGTGACCCTGTACGCCGGAGTATTTAGACGGGCGGACAGGCAGGAAACCTTTTAAGAAAATATCACAAAATATCCGCGCGGTCACCGGAAAAGTGTTGTTTTCTTCCAAATGGTCGGAGATAAAATAATCACTCTGTGAACTTTTTTGTAGAGCTCTGCACAAAGTATAGAATATCTCAAATTAAAGTTTTATAACCCCATTCCTTTAGGCAGCATTTCAAAAAAACTGAAGACGGTTTCACTGAATATAGAATGAAACTGCTCGCGGTGCACCCGCCCAGCAGGAGCTACTCCCGGCGCAGGGAGCGCACTTCTAGGAGGGATTTTCAGCAATAACTTGTTTCACAGAATGCACATTTAAAAAAAATATACATACCAATCTACAGGAAATTGGTCTCCGCACATTTTTATAAACGATTTGAAAAATGAAACTTTAACGTACGAATTGATTTTAGTTAATGTCCCTTCCCTTATTTACTAAAGTACTGCACTATTTGATAGTGTCCCTCAGATGCTGCCAAGCTCCGCGCGCGATCTATATATGCCGAATTAATACCCCCTTCCGTCTCCACTAGCCAACGCACTACCGGGAGGTGTCCCTGCTGGGCTGCCCAGTGCACTGCAGTATCGCCATCATTATCAGCCGAGTGAATATCCCCTCCCCTCTCCACTAAATACTGTAGAACAGGGAGGTGTCCCCGCATGGCTGCCATGTGCACTGCAGTAAGGCCATTCTTATTAGCTGAGTGAATATCTCCTCCCTTCTCTAATAAATACTGTAGCACAAGGAGGTATCCCTGCCCGGCTGCCAGATGCACTGCAGTATTGCCATGCTTATTAGCTGAGTGAATATTTCCTCCCTTCTCCACTAAATACTGTAGCCCAGGGAGGTGTCCATGCAGTGCTGCTAGGTGCAGTGCAGTAAAGTCATCCTTATTAGCCGAGTTAATATCTCCTCCCTTCTCCATTAAATACTGTAGCACAGGGAGGTGTCCATGCAGTGCTGCTAGGTGCAGTACAGTAAAGTCATCCTTATTAGCCAAGTGAATATCTCCTCCCTTCTCCACTAAATATTTCAGCACAGGGAGGTGTCCCCGCCCGGCTGTCAAATGCAGTACAGTATCGCCATTCTTATTAGTCGCGTGAATATCCCCTCCCTTCTCCACTAAATATTGCAGCACAGGGAGGTGTCCCTGCCCGGCTGCCACGTGCAGTACAGTATAGTCATGCTTATCAGCCGAGTGAATATCCCCTCCCTTCTCCACTAAATATTGCAGCACAGGGAGGTGTCCCTGCAGGGCTGCCACGTGCAGTGCAGTATATCCATGCTTATCAGCCAAGTGAATATCCCCTCCCTTCTCAACTAAATACTGCAGGACAGGGAGGTGTCCCTGCCCGGCTGCCATGTGCAATGCAGTATAGCCATGCTTAACAGCCGAGTGAATATCCCCTCCCTTCTCCACTAAATATTGCAGCACAGGGAGGTTTCCCTGCTGGGCTGCCGAGTGCAGTGCAGTAAAGTTATCCCTATTAGCCGAGTGAATATCTCCTCCCTTTTCCACTAAATACTGAAGCACAGCGAGGTGTCCCTGTAGGGCTGCCATGTGCAGTGCAGTAAAGCCATGCTTATTAGCCGAGTGAATATCCCCTCCCTTCTCCACTAAATACTGTAGCACAGGAAGGTGTCCCTGCAGGGCTGCCACGTGCAGTGCAGTATAGTCATCCTTATCAGTCGAGTTAGTATCCCCTCCCTTCTCCACTAAATATTGTAGCACAGGGAGGTGTCCCTGCCCGGCTGCCATGTGCAGTGCAGTAGAGCCATTCTTAACAGCCGAGTGAATATCTCCTCCCTTCTCCACTAAATACTGTAGCACAGGGAAGTGTCCCTGCTGGGCTGCCGAGTGCAGTGCGGTAAAGTCATCCTTATTTGCCGTTTGAATATCCCCTCCCTCCTTCACTAAATACTGCAGCACGGGGAGGTGTCCATGCAGGGCTGCCACGTGCAGTGCAGTAAAGCCATGCTTATCAGCCGAGTGAATATCCCCTCCCTTCTCCACTAAATATTGCAGCACTGGGAGGTGTCCCTGCCGGGCTGCCCAGTGCAGTGCAGTAAGGCCCTTCACGTCACGAGCCGCTATGAAGTTGCTTAAACTGTTGCGGTGTTGCTCTGTCCTCAACCTGCCGATCAGCAGTTCTACAATGTCTTTATTATTTTCCCAAGCTGCCACGTGAAGTACTGTTTCATGAAATTCATTATCAGAGGATGGTCCTGGTAGTTCACTCCAAATTTTTCTGATATGCGAAGCGATGCATTCGCGTGCAGTGTCAGGTGTTGTATGAGTTTTTAGGAAATTGTTTAAAAATATTCTGATAACTTCATTAGAGTTCTGCAGTAAGATATCTGTTAGTAAGAAATCCAACATGGGGGCCCAACCGAGCCAACGTGTATTCTTACCGAGCCAACGGACAATGAGATCGGCGCAGAAGTACTCCGCCAGCGTGCGGTGGATGAACTCAGCGTCCCCCCCGTCTCCGCCCGGCTGGACCAGCCCAACTCGGCACAAATCGGCTCCTCCCAAATCACTCTCAGAGTCCTCCCAGAGTACTTCCATTAAATCGGGGAAGAGTGTTTGAAGGCTCAGCTTTTGGTGAGCCCTTGTGATGCCGTTAATGCTTGCGTTATAAAAAGCTGGGGCCATTGCAGCTTTCATTTCAGTTTTGACCTGAGAGTAAATATTGTATTTCGCTTCAATAAATTTTTCGTATAACGAAAATACACTCTCCACTTTAAAGGCGTTTTCTAATTCAGTTTTTGATGTAATATGGACCTCGACCTGCTGCAAGAATACATCCGCCAGCATCCTCATCTGTAAGGGCACCCCCATGAAGGTTTGGACATCTCCCCCAAGATTATTATTAACTTCGGTGAGCAGAGATAGCGCGCACTGTTTGAGCTTCTTCTCCTCGGGGCTTCTCCGATCCAGCAAAAGGATCGAGCGCCAGAACTCCCGGAGGTAGTCCTGCTGTTGCTGTTCTATAATCTTTTTGAAAGTTACAGCGAACGTAGAAAGACCATTCTCGAGCAATTCTCTGTCATTGAAACGTGAAGTTACCCACACATTGGCTGTGGTTTTGTTTTTGAAATATTTTAAAATATCTAAAATCTTTTTCTTGGAGGGCATGTCTTTCACCTCATCAAAACTATCGAATAAAATACAAGGCTGCCTCGCACATTTGTGATGCAAAGAGAATTGCAATAGTCCTCGCGGCAAACTGCCTTCAATTAGATATTCTATTAGTTGGTACTCATAGCTCTCCGTCTGTTCGGTTGAGTCACTCCAAGAGGGAATTTTAAAATCCTTAAGGTTTTTGAAAATTATCCAAGCGTTACCCAGACGTCGGGAAACGCTCGCCAGGCTGGTGGACTTGCCCATCCCAGGCTCGTCCGCAATGATCACTACCTCCTGCTCCGAGGCGCCCAGCTGCTCCTCAGTGACCTCGTGCGCGGTGTCGGGAAGCACGTGTGGGCGCAGACCTTCCAGCGACCCCAGCGACCATTGCCACAAAAACCGCTCACCATTCTCTTCAAAGTTCAGTAAATGAATGTGCTTTTGATGATTTTCTTTTAAAATAAACTTGTGTATATAAACAATGACATTAACGTCCCTGTCCGAGGGCGCTGTGAGGATGATTTCATCGTTCATCAATATTTTTCTCTCTGTTTCTGGTACCATTGCCATTAGCAAGCGCACGAGATGTTGTTTACTTAGTGCGCCTTGGAAGATGAACATGTTGTCTGTACTCATCAGCGCTGCCAAGTCTTTTAACTGAAACACGAACTGACTATGGAACCGTCTTTCTACATAAAAGCTTTTGTGGAAGATCTGTTTAATGGTTGCAGCTGCAGGAGCGTCGTTCACTTCGAGCCAATACACTTTTTTATCTGGATTAGCTAATACGGCCTGCTTAAATGCCTCCTCCCCCGCCCCTGCGGCTGGGCTCCAGATGATGCCGGCCGCCCCCGAGCTGCACCCCAAGAGTTGGTTCCTCAGCCCCTCCTGCCGCGCGCCGCTGACCACCAGCAGGTCACCCGACGATGCAATTCTCTTCAAGCTCTCTACGCCAACTCCTCTATTTACTGTGACATAGTTTGCACTAGTTTCAATAAAATTTTTGCATGAGTTCTTAACTTTAATTACATATTTATCGCATTTTAGAATATTTTTGAGATCAGTTGAGTGTATAAATTTGTTAATCTCTGATATAAAATTGTCAAAATTTTCCTCTCCTACGAAATCGGCTATGCTCAAAATTTTACCACCAACTTCCAATATTTTCTTTTCAAAGAGTTTCTTTTTAGAGTCTGGCGTCAATTGGGAAGATTCAAAAGAACTTTGACCAACTCTCACGTGCAGATTATTAAAACTTAATTCAGATTTTAGATCAGTCACAAAGATAACTTTCTTTTTGATGTTACGAAGTAAGGGTAAAAATATTTGTTCACTTCCAATACTTCCGGATATATCTGTAAGGGCACAATCAATCACCAATAAATTATCGTTGGTAAAATTAGTAACTGGAAGGTTTTTAATGTTAACAGTTTCATGTAAGATGCTCATATCTTTCCACTGTAGGAATGTTTGACATCCGTGATCTACGTACGTTTCTAAATCTGATGGCGGCCCCCGCAGCTGCAGACTGACACTGGATAGCCGGAGCATTTCCAGATCGCGGTCTTCTGTCTTAATTTGCATGATTTGGTGTTCAGATCTTAAGAACACTTCAAACTCAATACTGTCTGTAAATGTAAGGATACTTTCTGGTAAGGAGTTGAGGCACTTTTGGTTTATGATGGAGTACATCATCTTCGGTATTTCTCGGCTCTGCTGATCCACCGCAGCCATCAGCTCTGCGCCGAACCAGCGCACCAACAATTTAGCCCGCCTGACCACCTTATTCAAGTCCTCCTTGTGGTCGCATTTTATTACACGATTATTCATATCAATATCAAAATTTACAAATACTTCATCGCACCTTCCCAATCCGTGGTTATTAAGAAAAGTTTGTATCTTATTGGTCTTCAAATTTTCCCTTTTGAAAATTACCCAAAAATCGAGCAATTTTAATTCATTCTCCGAGAACACCCCCAGACTGGCGAAGTTGTCTGATGTTTGTTTGTATCGGCTACCGGAAATAGTGAAATGCTCAAGGTCCAAGTGATACTCATTTGAGTGATTCACTTTCTCATGGAAACTTTTGTACTCTGTCTTCCCCCAAGAATAAAACTTTTCTCTTATCATGCTCAAGGGCCAGTCCTTCATTTTGTGAATTTGTCTATTTTCCTTAAATGCCTTCGCTAAATTTCGTATATCGTGGGTTTTTTTCGTATACATTTCAGAATTGCGATCTAATAAGTTTAAATGTGACACATTAATCATAACGCGGTATATGCTACCCACATGTAAACCGAATGTGTTGATAAGGTTGGGCGGAGAGAGATAGCCGGATATATCCAACGCTTCTATGGACACTGTTCTCCGGTACCTGACATCGTAAGTATCGATGATTTCCTCCAACATGTGCTTGCAGCCGGGACTCTCAAAGGCTACGATGTGTGCGTGGAGGCCGTTCTGCTGGTTCTTGGTGAACCCTCCGCCCCCCGCTTGCAGGTACTTTACACTGAAGCCGGTGACCTGGGCCAGCCAGCCGCCCAGGGAGTGCCCCGTGATGGATAGCTGAAAGCGGAGGCCTTTTTTTTCGTTGGCTTCATCTATGGCGCCTTTCACCTTGTCAGCAAACGTCGCTGCGGAACTCATTTGAGGTGAATAATTTTTGAAGATTACTCCTCTCAAATCAGTCCACACGGCTCCCAGACCACTTGTTCCCCTGTGGGCCAGGACCACCTGCTGACGGGAGGGGCTGCAGAACGCGGCCCCAAAGTAGCCGTTGCTCCAAGCATCATTACGCGCGGTGGTTAATAGCTTCCAATCATCAGATTGAAGTTCCTGAGGGAGTTCACCTGTCATCTCGCTATAGACGGCCGAAGCAAAGTGCGCCAGCTCGGCCGGGCTGGGGTACAGGGCCGACATGTCGTCATTATACAGTATCTCCTTGGTTAGATTGAAAGCTGAGCTGCTCACCAGTAGCGTATTTTGAAATGTCTCGCAGCTGTACTTTAGCTTGGAATCCACCTCCATGATGTGGGAGCACCGAAGAAGCGGTGTCAGCCGTATCGAGCTCTACAACAAAAATTGTCAGTTAGAGAAAGTATTCACCCAAGTATAAATTTTATTTTTATTTGGTTAATATAATCAAGATAGAAAAACCCCTTCATATCTATTGCAGGGCGACTGATACGACTATTGGCCGTAGAAACCTTTTCCTTACTTATAATCAGTATAATTTGTTAATAATAATTATATGAAAATATACTTTCATTTGTTAGGGTTATTAAAAATGTCTGCATTTATTTATATAGAATGTAATAAAATCATTTTATGAACGAATAATATCTATTTTATTACTGCCCACAAATTTTTAATAAAATAATAAAAGTAGACCCTTAATTGTAGTAGCTATCCTCAGAATCTTTTTATAATTTAATTTAAATTCAATTTATCGTAACATAAATAATAAAATATTTTATCGAAATTATCTTCTGTTGACGCATTTAAGGTATAATATTATTATCTCTTACTATAGCTATCACAAACCAATCGTTTAATTTGTAACACTTCAAAAAAAAAATCATTAATTAAACTAGGTACATTCAATCGTTATCAATTCCATTTATCATCTCCTAGGATATCGTATTATTGTATTAATATCCATTTTTAACCAATATGAAAATATTAATTATCACAATCATGCCAAAGAAGTATAGCTTCTACCGCGCATTCATGAGCATTTATTCATTGTATTAATATCCATTTTTAACCAATATGAAAATATTAATTATCACAATCATGCCAAAGAAGTATAGCTTCTACCGCGCACTCATGAGCACACGCTCCTCCAATGTTTAATAATAGTGGCTGGCATTGAGGACAATGTGCTATGCGGTGGCGTGTGCTGTGTGTTGGTTGGTGACGTATATGGTAAATATTGCCGGGGGCGGACAGACAATTAAATAATACTCTCCCATGTGACGTTACTCTTCACTAAAATATCAAATTCACTGTGGGACAGTGCCAAGACAAAAGTTTAAACTGTTCCTGTCTATCTAACGCAGCTGAAGACTCCCGCACAACAAATGTCCAGCTTCACTGCCATGCTGAGCCGATAGATTAAATTGGTGCTGATTAATTACAGTCGCCAAAATAAAATAATTCAACAATCATTACATAAAAATTAACCCATAAAGGCATATTTTTCTTTAAATTTTCTATAAATCCTTTATAAAATAATGATTATTATTAAATCAATCATTTTCCATTAAAACAACCAGAATTTGTTTTTAAGCAATTTCAAATAAAGAGATTAATTCTAATTAAGTACTTGCTCTTACATCCGAAGTAAGTTTGAATTGATTTGTGTGCGTGTGTGCATGGAAGACCCGAAATGCACGTAAGAATGGATTGTCGTCGAGTCGATGTACCAAATTTCAGCTCGATTGGATGACGGGAAGTGTGTTAATTTTCACTTCCAAGATTTCTCCACAAGAAATTTAACGGATTTAAAAATGGATAAGATTACGTTTTAATTGAATTTTTTTTTAAATAAAAACACTTAAGTATCAGAAGAGAAATAACTCTACTGATAACACTTTTTGCTTGACAATATTATGTATTGGACCTGTTTCCAATAGAATTACAAACTATTTCCATGCGTATATAAAACCCGCGTTTGACAACATCGCAATAAATCTTTTTAGCCCAAAAACTATAAATAATAAAAAAAGTGGAAATTCGAAAAAAAATTGTTAAGATAATACGAAGCGACCTGAGCTCCATCTATATCAAATTGTGTGTATACTTGTATGGTCAGCCGCCATTTTATAATCACCATTTGTGTGTCGTGGCTCGAGCTCTGAGCAATAACATTGTCTCCCGATATATTTGATTAATATAAATAAATTCATTGCTTTAAAGGACTGTTGTTATTCATAACCCTTCAAAAATTGTGGTGATGGTGACAGAAAATATAAAATAACTTGTCAAAATAATAACTTGGCGGCCCTCGTAGCGCAGTGGGTATGACACAGGCTTCCCACACCGAGGGTTCCGGGTTCGATTCCCGGTGAGGTCACTATTTTAATCTGTGTGATTTATTCAAGCCTGGGTGTTTTCTGATGTATTTTGCTTCTGTAGTTGGGCCTCCTGGTCTGTTGAAGCGTAAAAAATTAACAACTTCTCGGAATTCGCCAAGCATAAAATAAATATCAACTATTCTTTCGAGAATCACTACTTCACCCTGTGCCTCATAAAGCATTGACAGTGAACAGTTCGGCTATCGTTGATATCTAATGAATTTCCATTCTAAGTACGAAATGTCACACTCCACATCACGTCCCTGGTATTAGTCTTGTTGCCGTTAATTCCCGAAAACATAAACCCCACACCATACGACCCGCACCGCTACACGAATAGTTTCACAACATTCTTTATTGAGGTTAGTTATTTATTGCATCCGATATTGAGAGAGCGTGCTCCTTTCGAAACTATAGGAGTAACAGAAGAACTCAACGTGTGTGCAGTACAAAGTTAGTAATATAATAATCCTACTGCAGCACACAGTAATTGCCAGTTATCTGCCGGATCAATGGGTTAAACTAGGTTCTGGGAAAGGTTAAATTACTTTAGTCCGCTATTAAAGATAGTTATGTCATGTGGTGATGGGTGCCTAGTTGGTCCCCAGCTGAGGGATTATGAGTGGGGTGGGCAGCGCAGTGCTGTCAGCTGAATGGAGCAGAAGACCGGGATTAGATAGAAAGTTGGATTGTAGGCCGATGGAAGAGATTGCGTAAATTTGAGATGTTATTGAAGTTTTTGAGGTTGAAGATGAAACGAATACGTGAGTTTTGAAGGCGTTCCAGTATTTTCATATATTTTTTTATATAAAAATATATTATTCTTGATAATTCCTTAACGATAATAATTTGGCGAACCTGCAAATGTTCTCGAAAATAGCAACTTGATATTATTATATCGAGAATTCATTTTATTTTGACCGCGCTTTACGACTGTGGAAACAGCTCCATCTAGCGACAGTGTCGGACGTTGTTATATAGAGAATTATGTGTTTAAATAATGATTTGTCATAAAAATTCTTCTCATAAATGATTCGCTAATATCATGTATCGGTAGCGTTAGTGGCGGAAATCTTTACACAGAGAATGATGTATTTAAATATTATGTTATTATCAAGAAAATGTAATCTCCAGACACTTTTTTAGCTTTCTTGCTAACAACGAGCTTAAATCCACTGAGTCACGAAATATTTTCGTATTTAGACCAAATATTTTATCAATTTGATAAACGGACGTACAATAATTAATCCATAAATTAAATACAAAAATAATTATAATAGTGCGTGGCCTCACTTGTAGCGGGAGTGTAGGGCGGAGTTAGACATTTAAATGTGATCAATATATTCAACAATAACGTTAAATATACTTTTGAGGGACATTTAGATTTATAACATTTCTAAATTATCTAACTTGAGGCATATATTATTTATGAATAATATTTCAATATCTTTTTCTTTTAGAATGTCTGGCTTATCTCTAAAAGACTGTGTACTAATTCCGATACATTATTATTACGATGGCATCTTTGTGTTTTTTAATATAAATTTGAGATAAGAATGCGTGCCGTCACTGCGATTAAGTGAATATATACCGAACCGATGTAGTTGGTCTTTATCTGATGAGTTTATCAAGAACCTACCTAATTTACTATTGCTATAAAATGCGGGTCTAGTGCAATTTGGTAAATTTTAAATTAAAGTGCGTTATTAATGTTTCAAATTCAAATTCAATAGTATTGGCTGTTAAAAGGGAATGTAAATATTTATTGCTAATTGCAATATAATATTTGGCTTCTTGGTTGATATTCGGATAGTGGACACTCGTCATTGGTACATTTACTAAACGATGGATAATTTAGTAAAAGGCCGAATGCGATATAGATAAGTTATGGATTCACTCATATTTAATTATTGTGCGTCCGTCTCGACGAAGATACAGTGGGATCAAAACTATAAGATATTTTTCCACCATCGCACCAAATCGGACGGGTTTTGATTCAAGCGGGAGTCAACAATTTAACACGGACATATTTTGTGCATTCTGGTTGAAGAGTTCCCAGCCGACCGGCAGCAGAACAGGCGCAGACTAATAGGAAGACCGGCAGCGGCGGACCACTAACCACGGACTTCCCAGGAGAGAGCCCAGCATCGGGAGCACTTTCGGGAGATATTCCCCGGCAATGGCCATCTGAGCGACATATTTCTACTTCTATTCATTCTGGTTTTCTATTTAATTTGTTGGTTCTTCACTCTAGCGTAAATAGACTTGCTACACAAACTTCGAAATGAGCTAATTGCGCTGCGTTCATTCTACTTTCCTTTCTCTTCTGCCAGTTTCAAGCTTCACCTCAGTATATACAAGTGTCGGTACTAGAAATCCATTGCGTCTTCCCTCAGTTGACATGTTTCTAAAATATAATATTGAATTCAAAGCATCGTTCATCTTATTTTCTGCACACTGACAAAAATTTTAGTCAAATTCCTAACCTAGGCAACGCCGGGGACAGACTGGCAGCTCTTATCGCATTAAGACCCACTAAGTAATTCTGATCTAATATTTTTATGAATGTATTTTTATTATTATTATTTGTATTATTACGTGAATTTCTTTTAATTGCGTTAATTATGGTGAAATCAGAGAAAGCGTTACACTGAGGCGCGTTTTTAAGATGCATCAATTCGTTTTTAATATTATCACAATCCACTCCTGCACACACACCTGACGCAGAACTCTCAGTAGCTCATCTGTTCGAAACGTCGGCAGACGACTGGTCCTTACGACCACAATTAGAACTAACGTATCGTGTACCCGTGAAAGCCTTCGTTTTAACGTACTTGACAGGACTCTGTAAGCTTAAGATAACAAATCAAACTAATTTTTGTATAAATAAGAAGTGGAAGCGCATATTCGGGTCAACCCACGCCGGTGAATACAAAACCCACCGCAGCCTTGCTGTTCAGATGAGAGCCTAGTCCTATCTATAATCCACCATTATGTAATCCATTTTACAATTCCAGCTATTCACTTTTACCTATACTTTGCGCAATTCACGAGTGTACACATACATCTCTTTAATACGCGAAATCCAAAAAAAAAAAGTTCAACCTTCCAACCGGTGACATTTTGAGTGTTTATATCTTCTTCTTTTGGTGTCATGTCAGGTCCCCCCAACGTTGACTATCACCCGAGAGAAAGCATCCCTGTCCTGGGCAGCACGAAACAGCTCTCCAACACTTATTTTGCCCGTCCAGTCGCGTATATTGCGGAGCCAGGAAATTTGTCTCCTTCCAACACCACTACGACCCTCTATCTTGCCCATAAGAATCAGGTGGAGCAATTCATATTTTTCTCCTCTGAGCACATGACCCAAATACGATACCTTTCGGATTTTGATATTTGTCAGCAACTCTCTATTCACTCTAGCTCTTTGAAGAACTCTTGTGTTGCTGACCATACCGTCCAGGGTATCCGGAGCATTCTCGTGTTTATATAGATGATCAAAAATTTTATTCATTACAAATCATTATTTCTGCATATTTCTTTCTGCATTTCTCATAACGATTCATGAGTATATAATTTCCTGTTGTTATTTTTGATTTTTGTTTTCAAAATTATCAGCATTTGATTAAATAAATTTCGCTATTGCTTTTTATTTTATTAACGATACAACACGCAGGGGCGGACTTGCCATGAAAGAAAGAAATATTACCATTCAATAAACAATATGACGACATACTACTTGAACTGATTTTACAAACTGTTAAATGCCTTTTATATTAAAAAAACACATTTTATATTTCACCAACGCACGCACACACAATTTGATGATATTAGGTCCTTACATATGAAATTGGCGTTTAGTATGGGAGGAACATAAAGCCGATTTTTTTTTATTATAATATATTTATTTAATCAAAGTATGTACCATTGCTATCTATGCACTTTTGCCTTCTCATAGGTAGTTCATCGATCCCTTTACTAAAAAAACCATTCGGACGGGAATCAATAAAATCTTTGAAGGCGGTTTGGACTGCCCCATCGGAGTTGAATTTTTTCCTTTGCAAGAAGTTATCCAAATTTCGAAAAAAATGGTAATCTGTTGGGGCAAGGTCCGGAGAGTACGGTGGATGTCTTAGACATTCCAATTGAATCTCCTCTAATTTGGTAGCCGTCTGTTGTGCAGTGTGTGGTCTAGCGTTATCATGAAGCAGCAGTGGCCTAGAGCGATTAACCAGCCTCGGTTGTTTAGCAGCTAGCTTTTCCATCATGGTTTGCAGTTGCTGACAATAGACATCTGCCGTAATCGTCTGGCCAGATTTAAGAAAGCTGTAGTGAACGACACCAGCACTAGTCCACCATACGCTCACAAGTAACTTTTTTGGAGTCATTTTCGCTTGGGGCATGGTCTGGTTGGTTCGGCAGGGTTCAGCCATTGCGATGAGCGCTTCCGATTATCGTACAGGATCCACTTTTCATCACAGGTAATGATTCGATTTAAAATCCCTTCATTATTGTGCCGGTTGAGTAATGCAACGCAGCAGTCAACGCGCGTTTGTTGATTTGCTTCACTCATTCGTGAGGTACCCACCTTTCAAGCTTTTTCACCTTACCAATTTGCTTCAAGTGGATTAAAACAGTTTTATCACTAACACCGCAGCCTGCAGCTAACTCGGATGTGGTTTGCGATGGATCCGCTTCCACAATAGCCTTCAATTCTTCATTATCAACTTTGGTCTCCGGCCGTCCACGGGGCTTGTTCTGCAGGTCGAAATTTCCAGAACGAAAACGTTGGAACCAAAAACGCACTGTGTTTTCTTTTGCGGCACCGTCGCCATACACATCATTAATCCTTCGAGCCGTTTCTGCAGCACTGGTGCCACAGTGGAACTCGTACTCGTAAATAACGCGATATTTCAAGATTTTCATTTTGTAAACTGAGTGACGCAAAGAAAAAAACAATTGAGAAAAAACAAATGAATTATAATTTTCAAAACACAAATACACGAGTAAATAGCTGTATAAATTTGGATTTGGAATTCCTAACCAAAGAGAAGATATTTGAGATCAAATTTGCCAGTACGGCAAAACGCCAATTTCATATGTAAGGACCTAATATTAACCGCTGAGAGGTTTTTAATGATTCATTTTATTTTTAATGAATATACATTTCCCTCTCATTTTCTAAACCAGTGGTTCCATGTAAAAGAAGAATATAATATAACAAATGATAAACTTTTGAATATTTTAGACTCATCAGTCATACCAAATCAAATCCTGATTATACTACAGTCTCATCATCCGTTATAGTTTCTGGCCAATGAAAAACATATATTTCAAAGCGGAAAGGTTACTCGATCTTAATTCTTGCTTTGATTAGTTGCCTCTCTATGATACGACATCATAGGTCTGTGAATATTATTTGACGATAAGACAAGTAGGAACCCAAATTGAATATTACGATAAGGTAGAACTGACATTTTTTGTAATTTTAGTATGAGAAGATAAGGTTAATTACGCCATCACGATAAGTCAATAATGACGATTTTAACCTTACGACAAGATAAAACTGGGATGACGAATTCCTTATACCGATATCCGATACCCAAAAAAAGTTTTGATATTTCAGATTCCCGATTGTACAAGACACTTTAATATGGAGCAGGCAGAGAAGGCGTTTCTGGAGGGACCATGTCGAGAGAATGGAGCAGACGAGACTTCCCAGAGCCGTTATGCGTGGGATTCCAGAAGCGCGCTGACCACCAGGGAGACCACCAAAGAGATGATGAGAGAGCTGGTCGTCCTCGTCCGTCGCAAGACCATGACTGATCTGTCACCACAGATCAAGGATGTAAAAAGAAGAAGAAGAAGATTCCCGATTTCGATAGATCCCGAAACCTAAAATAACCTGAAAACCTGAAGTGGTGGATTAAACACAAGGCTGTTTCATCGATTGAAGATAAAGGTTTTTTAAGAAGTGATGATCAATCTCATGCAGGAAAGTTCATCCATTTTCTAAATGTTTTGTGGGAAATATCCAGTGGAAGTTTTGATTGTTAATTTAAATTCATGTCGAGGAACTTGATTAGTCAATGGACTTAATTTGAAAACATTTTTTTGTTTTGCACGATATTTTTCTTGAAACATCTCCTGTTCCTATATATTCACAAAGTAAGAACATAGACTACAGTACAGCATAGAATTTGGTTCAGAGATGGTAACGACAAATATCTGGTAAAAGATGTGATAGACAATTCGACGTTCTGTATGAATGACCTGAAAATATGCAAGTAAAGTCAATAGTGCTTTTGACGATGTTGTCGATATAGAAGTAGAAATGGATTTTAAAGAAAAAAGATCCTCAAAGAAAAAAGTAATGCCTGGGTAAAAGTCTAAGGACAAAGTCGCTGAAATACTACCTGGTCAAAAATTAAAATCATTTACTTCCACAATTTAGATGCCAAAAAAGAAGGAGAAGAAATTTTAAAAGACTGTTTCTGGCTGGACCCCATAAAATTTCAAGAAATCACAAAAGTTGATAGTCTGCCGTGCGAAGTTCTATGTTGTATTGCTATACTGTGTAAAGTTGACAGAAATTATTTAGTGAGTGATTGATCAGCCCGAATGATAGACCCTGATCCAAAATGTCGGCCGGAAAGGTCATAGGTACACGGCAGAATATCCCTGAAAACTATACGCATAACAAGTGAAGAACTTAAGAAAAAATCTATGGTTTAGTTGAGGTACTAAAGGATAAATATTTTAAAGAGCTTAATGTTTATCCTTGAATAAATAGCGTGATTATTTCCAGTATACATAGTATTTGTTAATTACATATTTAAATTATACCTTTGACATAAATATTAAATAGGCCTAGTTGCAGCTACAGCTTTGATGTCACGTTAAGTATTGTGATGCAACCTTGCCGTAAAATTATGCTCTGTATTTTGGCAAATGCTAAATCAATGTATGTGAAAATTATAAAAACATATTTATAATAAAGGGAAAAAGAGCCCCCAAGGGTGCCAGTCCTCCCCTGGTCTCACGGGTAGCTCTACGGCGCCTGCTAATTCATGTTAGTCACTATAATCAGTCCCAAGGTATTAAACTGCCAGAAATACAGGTTGCAAATACCATCTCTCGAGCGTAACGCCTACTGACTATTCTCATAAATATTCTAATAATTATGCCAAATCATTTTCATGCTCTACCCAAGATAATATTTATAATAGTGAATTTCATTTTAGTTGTGTCTTTTGCAAAGGAGACCATGACATTTGCAAGTGTCCGAATTTCTTAGATAAATCCCCTGAGCTAACAGAAAATTCCAAGTTCTCAATCAATCACAAGCATTTCAAGCTTCCACCGAATATCACATGCTGATCAAAAATGTAATGAATCTTCTCCTATTGATTTTTTCAAAGGCCGCTGACATCTTTAGGCAGACCATAGGTAAAGAACATAAGTCACTCAGCGCAGACAAACCATTTCTACGAAGTAATCAGTTTGACTGGATTATATCCGGTCCTATTGTTTTAAAAATGTTCCGCCGAATATCAAGTCAGCTAATCGTAATTTCAATGACTCCTCTCCTATGAATTTGCACATAGGCAAAGAGCAGAGGTCACTCGGCGCAAACAAACAATTTCTACAAAGTTCTCAGTTTGGCTGGATTATATCCAGTGCTATTGTTTTAAACTGTGAACATAAACAGATTCAATGCAATTTTTCTAGAAATGGTTTCTTTAAACAAGACAATATTGATCAACACATCTCGTCATTCTGGAAGCTGGAGGAACTTCCAAAAAGGTCACTTCTAAACACAATTTCTTCAATCATATTATCAGAATGTTTCCATTTGCGAAAATTCAGATCTAATTTACCTACAGTATTCGAATCTTGCAATATCAATGTGCAAGATAAACTAAGCCTGAGCGATTCTTCCAGTACTTTAGGTCTAGGTTAGAACCCTAAATCGGACATACTTTATTTTTCGATCGAAGTACGAGTAATAACGTCGATATAACTAAAACGAATATCTTGTCCACTTCTTTCACGATTTTTGATCCTTTGGGGCTGTTTTCTAAATGCACAGTATAACCCAAAATGCTTATGCAACAGTTGTGGATTCGTAAACAAGATTGGAATGAATCCGTAGATAAAAAATAATGTGTAAGAATGCATTACATTTTTTCATCACTTTCTTCTATACAACTACCGAGACACGCATTATGCGACACTCCTACATCCTCAGAGTTGCACTCGTTCCGTGACTCCTCAATACATGCGTCTATCTGAGATCTACACCCACAAGAGGTGATATTGTAGTCAAGCTTATCTGTGCCAAATCTAAAGTGGCTCCTGTCAAACCTACTACTATCTCCGGCTAGAGCCATGCGGAGCTCTACTAGCAGCCCGCCTATGTAAAGTGGTCGTAGAATCTCTACGATGTTCTATATCTCGAAAGTTCACCGGTGCGATTCGATTGTCGTCATTGGATGGCTAAAGACTAGTCCTAATAAACTCATGATTTTGGTAGCAAATAGAGTAGTTGAGATTTTCGAAAACACCAAATGGCGGTCTTTATGGCACCACGTGCCTACTGATTCTAACCTGGCTGACTATATTTCCAGAGGTTTCAATGCTAGCCAGTTGCAAGGTCTGGAGAGCTGGTGGCCGGGTCCACAATTTTTATCCAAAATCTAGTCAGAATGGCCCATTTTGAAATCTCAGCCTAATGAGATTTTACTCGAGATAAAATCTCATACTACAGTAATTCAGAAACCTATAAGTGAATTCGAAAACTTTTCTAAATTTTCAAAATTAAAGCGTACATTTGCTTATGTTTTAAGTTTTCTACATAACAAAATAACTAATTCTGATTCAAAATTAACCGGTCATTTATCAGTTGAAGAGCTAAATAATTCGTTGCACATTTGGTTTAGTTTTGCTCAAAATCGATCGTTTTCAAAAAAACTTGACGGCCTTCCTTACTAAAAACAATCAATTAGCATTGAAAGCAAATGTTGCGTGTGAAGGGTAATTTACTTATTTTGCACAAATAGGGGCTATCCTAAATAGCCGACTCTTTTATCACATGTCTGCCTCTCCTCGCGATCTCCGTCCTCTTACCCCGGGACACTTTCTGGTCGGCCGGCCACTGACGTCAATATCGTTGCCGGACCTAGAGGCTTAGAGCCAGAGTAGTCTAAGTCGCTACACAAAACTAGAAAAGATTCGTCAACACTTTTGGAACCGCTGGCAAAGTGTATACATCTGCGAGAATACGCTACAACAGCACTTCAAATGGCGACTTATAAATATATTTTCTTATGTCGTACGAGATAATGTTTTAGTTTTGTAAAGTTCAGACATAATAACAACTAATTAATAACAATAATAACAATAATTTAATTCAAATATAATAAATAACCAGACTAAATTTGTGCAAAACCCACTTTTGAATATTTTTCCTCTTAAGATTCCATCCCCTTGAGATGACATTCCATAATTAACAGCTCCGACCTCCCCCCCTCCCCTCGCCATCCCTTCACCGTAACACACTCATATTGTTTATCTTTTTCAATTTCAGTCACAGACAATCCTGAAGGAGAGAACATTGTTCTTGAAACATGTAGATTGTATAATCTAATAAATTGGTGAAAACAAAGTGATTTGTGTTTTATTTTAAAATGATAGACAACGTGATAATGGAGGGGCGATGGCACATAAGTTTTTTGAATAGTACTAAATAATAAGTGTGCAAAATTTGGGTCAGATCTATCAAACGGCGTAGATTTGCAAAGAAAACAGACAGACAAGCAGACAGAGTGACTAATATTGAGATTTATAACATTATTTCCTCAGTAACTACTAAATCTGTTGACTCTTCTGATATGACCCGATTTCATCATCCATTAATTTTACCAATCATCACTCACATCATCAGCCACTTATTGAGGGAAGGTCACTTTCTCTCGTCGTGGGAAACTGTAAACGTCATACTTTACCAACAATTTTACTACCAGCCCGTATCATTTCTATCGATTATTTCTAAAGTTACTGAAGGTGCAGTACAAAACCTACTCACAACCTGGCTCTATAACAATCCCCGCCTCGATACTTTTCAGTTAGATTTTAAAACTTACTTAAACGTAATTCTACTGTCTTAGTCAAAGTGAAAAAGAGTAGAATAAGTCGTGCTATAAATAATAAAAACTCACATTACTACACTTTAGCTGCTCGTTTACCTCTGTTGACTTGTTTGCTCTTACTTTTAATATCTAGATGGCCAAACTCTTTTCACTCAATTGAAAGTATTTAACAGTGTAAATATTGATTAATGTTTATTTAAACAGTGCATCAAATTTGCTGGAATCAATTCTGATATCTTTTGAAATCTGGCGTACCACAAGGAGGCGTCTTAAATCCTGTATTATTAACATTTTTATCAATAACAAGCAATCTAAAATGTCACTACTATCTCTTCCAGGTGACCTTCAGCCTTATGTTCACTTCACATTAAAAGTCAGCGCTGCTCAACCAACGAACGATGACCTCAGTTTTTATCATAATGCGGCCCACGGAACATAGTCTTCTTGTAAAACCGTTTCAGGCAATTATTGCGAATCTTATCTACAATGCATTAACAAATTGAACGCTCCCATCACTTTACATCAACAATCAATGTGTACCCAATTCTAAAGTTGTAAATAAACCTAGGTATCTAGATCGATGAAGACCTTTTATGGCGTGAATATATTTCACATGCCAGCGAATATTCTACAATATTCAATTCCTAAGCTGATTTAAGAATTTTCTCCCAATTCGCTGTAAAATAACAATTACGTAAATAATATTTGTCTTCTGCTTGATTATGCTGATGTGTGCTTTCAAAACTTATCTATCGATTTTATCTTCAAACTCAATCAATTCTATCACATCTCATCTTTCCGCAATCTTCTCCATTGGCCACCATTCTTATTTTATCTCTCATTTTTAAATAGAGATGCGGACACTGAATACGTGTCACATCTATATCTTAACTATTTTCACACTAAACGCCGCTTGTGCTTACAAATTTGCTAGTGACCTTTTTGGAGCTCGAACCAGCGAAAACTAGATCACTAAGCGAGAGTCATAATCACTATACCAACAAGCTACTCAAATAATTTATCATGTATTTTCAATCTCTCAATTACCGGAAATCTTAATTCAACTTTCTATATAATCACGCACGGTCTTACTATCTTCAGCTGATAGTATTTCACTATCCATTCCCTTTCATGATACTGAACTCTTCAGCTCCTCATTCCAAGGGCAGTAGGCTAGGCTATGGAACCAACAGTACACATAAATTACCTCATCACAGTCCACAACTATCTTCAAAAGTAGATTAAAGCTATTAAAGAGTATTTAAGAGTTATATTATAAAAGAGAGGTTGTTATTACGGTCGTTAGACATATTTAACTGTAATTGGTTGCAGATATTTTATACGAACCGTATGTTTTTCCGAGAAACGATTCTCGACGTTTCGTTGAATGCTTATTCAACGTCATCAGGAGAACGACCTTTACCCGCGGAGGTAGAGGGCGGACTGATGACTTCAGTCTATCGAGAAGACCTTCTAAATTAAAATCAATATAGATTTATAAATTTCAAAACCGACTTTGCCCAAATAACTGAACCTTTTTCAAATATCTTGCTTAGGTGATGAGTGTATCTTGCTTAGGTGATGTATTACCCAACACCATTTTTTTTAAATATAGCTACACTAAATACTCAAGTTGTATATTGACCAGCAGATTACGGGGAAAATACTATTGATAGTATTATAATTCTATCGGCATTTGAGATAAGCGTTTGAAATTATCAGTTGTTTTGTATCGCACAAAGTCATAAATGAGTCACGGAGTCATTGATTTACCATCGGCAAGGAAGTAAAATAATTATGTTTTTTGGAAAATATGCTATTAACGGTGGGTCTTTCTTTATAAAACTTAAAATAACTATAAAAAAACAAATATAAATTATATATCACGAAACCTTTATGTAAGATTTGAGTCAAATACGGCGTTTCATAACTTTTAAGAGGTACTAACGTTGATATATTTATGTGTAATTAATATCTACATAAAAACTCGTCAACATAAGCGTATCAGCATTTCGGCAAGGCAATGTTAACACCATGACGGCGACATTATTTATTGGTGTGCCCCGGATTTGTATGGATCGCAATTGATTTGTCACCACTCCTCATAATCTCATAATCACCGCGCACATCATATAAAATAAGGGTCATAACAAAAATAAATGCCTATATTTATTCATCATTAAAATACCATTGCTGAAATTATTTTTAATCCGGGTTTTATTTTATACTCGCGCATAAACGAACAATGAGCTGGAGACCGAAATAAGTCGTAGAAAAAAGTGAACTATACCGTTCGAACAAACGGATCTTTAAGACCTGTTATTTTTATTGATACAGATCCTCTGATACATAATTTCTGACGGAATCGATCTAAACCACATCTAGTGTACTGATATAAGCGATAACTTATTTATTAATTTGAGAAAACTAACAAACTTTTCATAAACTACACTGATTGATTATAAACGTTTACCGGTTTCGGTTTCATCAGGACGGACGCGCAATAACTTCCATAAATAAAAATTTAAAGAATCAAGTATTAGGCAGGGGTTTTGCCATAATGTGGACAGGGGTGAAGTTTGACAGTGAGACATTGAAATAGGAAATATGCACTCAACCTCAAATGACACCATAATCCCACCTTGATTCATACAAATTTAATTTATGGAAATAACTCGCGTCCGCCTGATGAAAAAACGTGTACGGTATCGAAACTGGTAGATGCTTAAAATCAACAATGTGCTTTATATAAGTTTGTTAGATTTCTCAAATTAATAATTATGTCCAACCACTTTGTGTTACTTTACGTTAAATTTAGCAAAATTGAGAGCAAATACGAAAATCGTGTACTGAGGCCTCTTAAAATTAACAATGTGCTTTATACAAAGTTTGTTAGTTTACTCAAAATAAAAATTATGTCCAACCATTTGTTGTTGGACATAATTTTTTATGACGCTGAATATCAAAAAAGTATTACTTATTGGCTCTTCAGAAGACCCTAATTCATAATGTGTATTAATGCAGAAATGTATAGTGTTATAGATATTCTTATATTTCATAGATTACTCAAAAGCTTCCAAGATAATATCAAATAGAGCATAACATCAATCTGGACACCAAACATATCTAATCATATATAATCAAATTTAATGGCTTCGGTAAAAGTGAAGCGTGAACAGGCCCAGGATCTGGAGGGCATCTCATCACCTGGGCTGTTTCACGTGTATTCTGGAAGTGTCAGTTAGCTGAGTACGGAATATGCACAAAACATCTTGAATTTACATTACAAACGTAACTCTTGAATCCACTATGCAAGTAATTTATTTTAAAAATAATGAAGAAATCAACTTACATCTCAGGGCGAGCCTGGGTGCTGCGTGCTCGCTGGGACTTGTGAAGCACTTATCACTTGACTTTTATCACTGATACACTTAACACTATCTGAAAAGAACAAAAAAAGTGATTGAAACAACCATATAAATAAGTAAAATGAAAAGTGTTGCCTCATTGGAACGACTGAAGGGGCTACAAGCTTGTAATATGTTCTGCTTGCTGTATTTAGAACGACTGACCTTAAACGAAAAATAGTGTAATAAAGGCAGGAACACATCGAGATATACATATTTTATCCATCATAACATGATGACAGATGGTCTCAAATTTGGAAACCATCATCAACAAATCAGCCCTGATGATGGACCCTGCAATGGGTTCTAAAAGTCGGCCAGAATGGTCGTAGAAACACGGAAGAATAGCCCAGAAAACCTTTACCGCTCTCAAAATAATTTTTATTTACATTCCCTCGACATTCATTCTCGGATATTCTGCCGTGTTTCTACAGTTTTATTAACTTTTTTTTTTTAAATTAACTGCTTCCTTGAAAAATGTACATAAACTTTATATTATCGGTCAAAATATAATCAACTTATCCAAGAAATTTCCTTTCCACGGTTCTGAAGACACCGTTAAGAAATTATCAAAGACGGTTCCCGCAATATCGTTAATATGGTTCAGGTCTCGAATAAAATGCACATAAACACAATTTCATCAAAACATCTCATCTGATTTCATCGTTAGGACTTAATATATTTAAACGAGTGGAAATCGAACCCGCTTCAGCTTGATTGCTGGAAAATTTAATATGGTTGATTTTGGGTGAATATCAAATAAACTGGAGGTGGTAAAAAAAATCGAAAAATCAAATATCGTTTTTGTGAAGGACCCGGTGGGAGGGGGATAGGGGGGAGTCCCTAAAAATAAAAACAATAAGGTCCCAAAGAGGGTTTCGGGAAAAGTTTTCATTTTCCGGAGCGGACAAAAACTCGAAAATTATTAGAGTTGTGAATTTTCGGATCAAAATAAAGTGTGAAACTTGGCTCAATTCTGAGGAGACGACGCGACCCGCGACGAATGTATTTCCCAAAGACGTCGGCGGGTTGTGCCTGTCTGGGGAAATTGAAATTTTTGGAATCAAGTACTCGGTCGATGAGTGACTACTTAAGCCAGCTCATTCAGGTCATAGGTCCTGGGCTACCCTATAAAGACTTCCATACAGGTTTACTTTTGTATAGCTTTGTCTCTGGGAGACTTCTATAATTCATCTTAATTACTGATCATTCTTCTGTGGGAATAATCTGGTAATAAGGTTCTCAATTAAAAAAATATTTGTTTATATTTATTTGAGTTCGGGTACGATAATCTCTGAAATTAGTAATTGAAATATAATAACCTTTTGACCAAAATGTTTATGATAAACTTTGAATAGTGAAGAAGAAGTTGTTGATAATATTTGAAGTCGAAAGCAATCACGCATTAGGCAATTGCTGAATCAATTGAGAAAATAACAATAAATGAATTCGCTTTTTATATGCAATTATTTTTTAACTCTCTCTATCTGTTCGTTGATTTTTTGTTTGTTTGATGTGGTGGAACTTAAAATCGATTTTTTACTAACTTCTCGACTAGATAGAGCTCTGAGAATTTTTACAGTTAATTATAAAGTATCAATGATACTAGCTGTAAACCATCAAAAATGACGAAACATTGGTCCGCATCCTTGCTAAGGCCTCGTATATATTTATAGTATCCTTTTGGCGGTCTACGTCGAAGCGGCGGTAGCAAAATACGTTGAACGGCCAGTTTATGTTTGTTGGGTTGCCCGGGGTTCAAGTTGTATCTCCGGCCGTTCAATTTATGCTTATTAGCCGTGAATTCGAAAGAAATTACGGACGTTACATGAAGTTATGGACGGACAGACAGACATACAGATGAACGAACAGACAGATGGACGCACAGACAAACGGATGGAGAGACAACTAAATTATTAAGTTTGAATGTGCATCGTAAAACAAATTTTTTAATTAACTTGCGAAACGACTATCGGGAAGTATAAATAACGATGTTATACGCAAAATTTGCTAAAAACTCAGAAAGGAATCGTACTACATAAAAATAATAATCTTTGAACCTTTTTAAAATGACTCTTTAGCAAAGTTATCGAAATTAAGATTTTTTTCTCAAAGCTTCTCTCGAATTTTTTATCACATTTTTATGGATAGATTTCAAATATCACACAGAAATATACATTATAAAAAAAAAATTTTAAACATTATTTCTAACGAAACCAGCTGAATGATGAAAATTATTTTTTTATCAATATAAGATAATCGTTTCAAAAATATTTCACAATTCTTATCAATATTGTCATCAAGGTCTACATAGTGAAGAAAATTTCTTCTTTTCCCCATGAAATATTGCTCCACTTTGTTGGCAATTTCTGGGCCATGGTTTGATGTTATTCGTTCATAAAATAATTTACTAAGCGTTGATTAAGGAAGATAGTGAATTTGTTATATATGAAACCTAATGAATAAATTTCATTTTTATCAAATGAATGAAATTTCTTATCAAAACCATACAAAAATGTGATATAAATGAGAAAAAAAAAGGTATGAGAAATAGTAGTGGACAGCGTTCACTTTGCAAAACGATCGCCTTTATATTTTACTCAAGGAATGCAGATAAGAATAGTAGCTATTTTATAACTTATTTTATTCAGATTCGACAGTTAATTCTGCTCCAAACGTCCGTTAATACACCTATACATAAATATTATAAAAATAAAGAATTCCAGGTTATCATAAGTAATAAATTCTTCTGTAGTAAAGCTAAAACAAGCAACTGCACACCATTTCAATTCCTCGCCACATAAAAGTCAAAAAATCAACTCACATCTCGTGGTGGACAAGTCTGGGACCTCCCTGAGGACTGCTGAAAGGAGGGTCTTGCGAAGCTTAGGTTATCTGGAAAACCACAAAACATATGTTAACAACTGGGCCGCATAGAAAGTGCATGAAATTTTTCAAACCATTAAAGGCAAAATGAAACAAAGCCAACAATAAAGCAAAAATAATTTCAAATTAATATGATTATAATGCAAAAAAGACGTTCAATGTGAAACGTAGTGAAAGATGGGAAAATTTTGAGTTAAATATAAGGTTAATATTAAATTTTTTAATTGTTAATTTTTTAAAGTAAAAAAGGCATTAACTTACAGATGAAAGCAGGCTAGTTGGTACTACTAGTGGCGCTGAGGAGTGTTGATAATATACGGGGCTCTGTGGTGTGGTGATCTGGAAATATAAAAAAATATCTTATCGATTGGGCGTTGCAAAGAATAAGAAAGATGAAATCACTAATTGAAAACGCTTGAAAACGTAATAGAGGAAGCGCGGAACGTGTATCAAATATTAAAACTGGAGACACGATCTAACTGCAAATAATGAATTAAACAGCATGAAAAAGTAATTATGTGCAACAATTGGATGATATAGAAAGTGCATTAAAAGATATCTAAAAACGACTTCAACTGTATTGCGCGGAAGAGGATCAGCATATAAACTTTTAGATCTCCCTGGTTATTCTGGAAAATCAAAAAGTGATTAACTTACAGCAGAAGGCAGGCGAGCTGGGTGCTACAAGAGGTGCAGAGGAGTGGCGTTAATATTCTTGGGTGTGCGGTGTCGTTGCCTGAAAACGTAAAGAAATATTCTATGATGGGAGTTGCAAAAATTGAAGGCTGGTTAATTTTAAGGCAGCGTGAAATACTAAATTTGTACAACAATTGGACGGTATAGAAAGTGCATAAAATCGTGTCATCCATCAAACACAAAATGAACGCAAGAAATAATAGAAAAATGACGTTCAATGTAATATGTAGTGTTATATCTGAAAATTTCTAGTTAAATAAGATTATTCAAGAAAATTTCGTCCCCTCTGGTTATTCTTAAAAATTAAAAAGGGATTAACTTACAGCTGAAAGCAGGCTTGTTGGGTTCTACTAATGGCGCAAAGAAGTGTCGCGAATGCTCGGGGCTGATGGTGGTCTGAAAATAAAATAAATATTTTATCAATTGGGCGTTGCAGAGAATAAGTACGATGAGATAAAAAATTAAAAACTCTTAAAAACGCGATAGAGAAAGCGCGGAACGTGCATCAAATACTAAAACTGGAGACATTATCTAAATGCAACTCGTAAGGCAGCACGAAAAAGTTAATTTGTACAACAACTGGATGATATAGAAAGTGAATTAAATATTTTAAATGACTTCAACTGTATAATGGAGAAGAGGGTCAGCATATAACGAGTTGTTCCGGAAAATTAAAAAGTGATTAACTTACACCGGAAGGCAGACAAGCTGGTTTCTACGAGTGGTGCAGAGGAGTGGCGATAATTTTTTTGGCTGTGCGGTATCGTTGCCTGAAAATATTAATAAATATTCCATCAAGTAATTTACATAATTTCTAGGCAACCAAGGCAACATGAAAAACGAAGTTTGTGCAATAATTGCACGGTAAAGAAAGTGAATAAAATATTGTTGTCCATTTAATACAGAATGAACGCCAGCAATACTGGAAAAATGACGTTCTATGTGAGAGGTAGTGAAATATCGGACAATTTTGAGTTTTATTACAGGTTTCAAGAAAACTTTCGACACCTTTAGTTATTCAGAAATATTTAAAAAGCACAAACTTACAGGTGAACGTAGGCTAGTAGGGTACTACAAGTAGCGCGGAGGATAAGCGCTTATTTTCGGGGCTAAACGGCTTGGTGATCTGAAAATAAAATAAATATCTTATTTATTAGACATTGCTGAGAATAACTAAGATGGGATCAGAAATTAAAAACGCCAATATAAATGTGAAAGAGGAAACTTGGAATATTGTCAGTGTGCAATCAATTTTGTATCAGGAGGCCAAAATTTAACGCAAGTAATTGTAATAAGGCAGCTTGAATAACTGAATTTGAACAAAAACTGGACGATATAGAAAGTGGATTAATTTTTTTCTAAAAATTACTATAACTTTTTGCTGAAATGCAGAATCAGCATAAAACGAGTTACATAATAGGTTTTAATGAAACTTCTAGATCTCTCTAGTTATTCTGGAAAATCAAAGAGTGTTTAACAGCAGACGGCAGACTAGCTTGTTACAAAAAGTGGTGTAAAGGAGTGGTGATAATATTCTTGACTGTGCGGTGTTGTTGCCTGAATACATTAATAAATATTCTATCAAGGAAGTTACAGAATTTCTAGGCACTGAAGGCAATAAGCAAAAATAAGTTTGTGCGACAGTTGGACGGAATAGAAAATGCATTAAATCTGTCGTCCATCAATTACAGAAAGAACGCCAACAATTATAGAAAAATGACGTTCAATGTGACATTTACTGAAATATCGGACAATTTCGAGTAAAATAAGATTTTTCAAGAATGTTTCCTTCCCTCTGGTAATCCTAAAAATTAAAGGGTGATTAAATTACAGCTGAACGGAGTCTAGTTGGGTTCTATAAGTGGTTCAATGGAGTGGCGCTAATGCTCGAGTTGCAGAGAATAAGTACAATGAGATCTCTAATTAAAAACGCTTAAAAAAGTTATAAAAGTTATATAAAAGTTATAACGCTGCACGTGCATCAAATACTAAAAATGGAGACATCATCTATATGGAAATAACAAGGCAGCATAAAAATGTTGAATAAGAGGTTTCCAGGAAACTTTTAGATCTTAAGTGATTAACTTACAATAGAAAGCAGGCAAGCTGGGTGTTACTAGTGGTGCAGAGGAGTGGCGATAATATTTTTGACTGTGCGGTTTCGTTTCCTGAAAAAATTAAGTAATATTCTGTGATAGCAGTTGCAGGGCTACTACGCACTTAAAGCATCATGAAATACTACGTTTGTACAACAACTGAGCGGTATAGAAAGTGCCTTAAATCTTGTCGTCTATTTAAGTCAGAATGAACGCCAGCAATAATCGAAAAATGACGTTCATGTGACATGTTGTGGAAGATTGGACGATATTGAGTGGTTACAAAACCTTTCGACCCCTCTGGTTATTCCGAAAATTTAAAAATTCATTAACTTACAGGTGAAGACAAGAAAGTACTAGTGGTGCAGAGGAGTGGCGCTATTGCTCGGGTCTGTACGTTTTGGGGATTGAAAATAAAAATAAATATCTCATCAATTGGGCACTGCCGAGAGTAATTAAAATGGGATCACAAATAAAAACACTTAAAAATGTAACACAGGAAGCGCGGAATATTGTCAATTTGGGTTACATATTAAATCTGGCAGAATCTAAATGTAAGTAACTAGTAAGGTACCATGAAAAAATTTGTACAACAACCGGATGATATAGAAAAAGCATTAATTTTTGTCTAAAAAATGACATTAACTGTTTTATGGAATCGAGAATAAGTATCTAACGAGTAGAATTTGAGATTTCCATGGATCTTTTATATCTTTCTGGTTATTCAGGAAAACAATTAGGTTATTAACTTACAGCAGAGGGCAGGCTAGCTGGGTATCACTAAAGGCGCAGAGGAGTGGCGATTGGCTGGGCGGTTTCGTTGTCTGAAAACATAAATAAATATTATATATGGGGAGTTTCAGAACTTCTAAGCTCTTTAGGTGGGATACCTTCTAAGAAAATAACAAAGTTATAGCTGATAATAGTTCCGTTTTGTTTTCTTTATTTTTTTCATCTGTGTTTATTTTCATGTATTGCTCAATTTTCAAAAGCGTTTTACTAGAAACCATGTTTTGAAAATCGGTGACCAAAATATCTCGGCAACCACTGAACCGATCAACTTCAAATTTATAGTGGTTATTCTATACATCATTATCTAGTCTTTAACGTACGATGCTTTTTAAGTGACTTAGTTTTTTTTATCGGCATAATAAATCTGAATGTTTCCTTAACGCTATTTTAAATTCAAACGTCCGCCATTTTGTCAAAAAACTATATTTTCAAAACCCAAGAATTTTCCGCCAATGTTGAATTTTTTTTTATAATTTTTTTTTGCATATTCTTAAAAGAATTAACTTTCATGTAGAAATAATACAAATACCATAATTTATAAAAGTTTTCTTTAAAAATTCACAAAAATTGCCCTTTTTAGATAAGTATTCCCCCTTAAGGCAGCATGAAACACTAAGTCTGTACAACAACTAGATTGTTTAATGTTTTATAATCCAATAATGGAAAGATGACGTTCAATGTGACATGTAGTGAAACATCGAACAATTTTGATTTTAATATAGGTTTAAAGGAAACATTCGATCCCTCTGTTTATTCTGTACCATTATAAAAGTTTTAACTTACAGCTGAAGGCAGACTAGCTGGGTTCGACTAGAGGCAAAGAGGAGCGGCGCTAATATTCTTGGCTGTGTGGTATCGTTGCCTGAACAAAAGCGAGTATTCTATCAACCGGGCGTTAAAGAATTTCCAGGCAGAAAACATTTAAGTCAACATGAAAAACTAAATTTGATAACAACATGCCTGATAATACAAAGGAAATGAATTTTTCATAATGCTTTTAGGTTTCTGCTGCTAGCTCTGGTATACCCCCTGTATATACGTATAAGTCAAAATAGGAGAACAACAAAAAACATACAAGTAAAATAAGAAATGATAATTTTGTCGAAATTTAAATCAGAAAGTAGAAAATAGAAAATAAAATAAAAAATAATAATATTTCGCTGAACACCATGCAGAACAGTCACTGTTGCATAATTAGAACCTTGGACTACCTCAAGGTTCTCTTCTTAGTCTTATTTGATGTATATTCGTAAACGATGTTATTGATATATTTCGCGATATTTTTACTTACTATTTGCTAACGATTAAAAATTATATAATATTATTCGTTGCTATACAGATGCTTCAAAAAATCTTGCACGACTTTCTGTTTGGTGTTCTTCTGATTAACTCAAAATAAATAAAGAAAAATGTCGAGTTATTAAATTTTGGAGGGTAAAGACTTAAAGCTTCAAGGGAAATTAATGAGTTTTGTGTTCTATTCGACGAAATCAATGACCATATTGACAATATTTCCAGTAAAGCTATAAAAATTCTCGTATTTTGTCTTAAGATTTTCTAAAAACTTCAGTGATATCTCATCAATATAATTCTTGATTCTGCAGTAGTAAGAAGTATCATTTTAAATAATGAAACTTCTTAAGATATCCATATAAAAACCACGGAACATGTCCAACATAAATTATTGCGTAAGATTAACTTTAGATCCAATATATTAAAAACACTTTATATTTATCTGTAATTTGCAAACCTTATCCAACAGGTGAAAAATATCCGACTTTCTTTATCTTCAAATTATCAGATAACGTGACTAATAGCCCCGCACCCTAAACCACAGCAAACACCACTTCGATTAGTCATCATTAAATACGGCATACACTCTTTAATATTTTTCATTAAAAGTATTTTGCTAATTTTTAAATGGCGGAATTATGTGCCGTCACCCAGAGGTCCTTCACCGCGACGTGCGACTGAAAGTATTTTAGAATTTCAAGCTTTAAGATAAATGGAGCATAAAAAATGTGAAGGTGGTAAAACTCTTTTAGAAAAACCCTTAATTAAGGCCTACTTAAGCCTTATGAATAATCCCTTAAATAAATCCTCTTAGTATACTCTTTTACATATTTCATTTTATATATCAAATTGTATATATTATACACGTGGGAGATTCAAATTAATATCACGAAAACTTTAAAATTAATTTATTAATAGTCAGAGGGAACAATTAATTATTCTGACACGAATATTATGCTGATATCTGAATGTAAAAATCTAAATATAGTGGAGTATAGACAGATCTACTCACAGCTGAAGGTGACTAGACGAGGTATCTCCGGAAGCGTCCAGGAATGACGGATTCTTGGCTCTGGAAGCAGGTCAGGGAAGCTGCAAGTATAAAACATAAAGTGGTGTTTAATCGGTGGAAGGGTGTCTCGGTTATCTGAGTCCAGCATCGTGTTCAGGGCGAGTACCAACCTTGCTAGTGCTTATCAGGAGCGGCCGCGGCGCAGGAGCCCACAAGTGTGAATGATGACCGATCGCTCCTCGTTATCTATTGGCGTTTCTTATCTGGACTGGGCCGGCGCCAGGAGCTGCGGGGCCCTACTGGAAAAGTTGGGTTTCGTTACAGAAGCTGTCTGTTCTGAGGAAGACATTGTCTCAGTCCAGGACACAGTTGGGGGCAATGATATAATAAACTGTAGATACGTTACAAGCGTGAGATCTTGGCAACTCAAAAGTAGGATAATTGCCCTACTTGCATTCGTAATCGAACGGACCTTTTTTGTGATCGGACGCGACGCTACAAGGAACAGAGTATCGTACAGTATTGTATGAATGAGTATGTTATTTTAGTCACCGTGACTTCAAATTACCTGATTGTTCTGTGTACACGCAGAGCGTTTGTGAAATAAGGAGAAAACGGGGTCGAATGGATAGTTATTGCATTTTATTTTTTCTACGTCTAAGGAAGCATCGCGCATATTTATTTATTTTGGTACGAAAAATAAGATAAACAATTTTACATTGTACGTTACGTCAGATATTCGATTGCTGAAATATTTCTTACTTACAGTACTTTTGTGGTGGGAATTAATAGTGTTTTCCACTATCTTAGACTTAAGTTTTATTACAATATAAATGATGTACTTAATAAAAATATTTACGTGTAGGTAATAGATACGCACGCTCGCAGTAATACTATAAGCTGTAACAATTTTTTTATATAAAAGTATTTTTTTCGATACCGCTCCTTTTCGATTTACTAAGAATGATTTGCTACATGAAAAATGAATAAAAGTCATCAAAATCTAAAGGAGAGAATATGACTTTTTCAGCTTTCAGCTTATTCAAATATATGCTCTAAGCATTTTCAGGCAAATGATTTGTATTTGAAGAAAATAAAACTTCGTTGGATATTGAGATGATAATAACCTATTTATTGTGATTTTTTCTGCTTGTGATTCTTATAACCATAATACCTACTAAGGGACTATAATCCAATTCACAATTTTATTTACTTCCTAATTTCCAGAAAACGGAAGAACGAGTATGCGCTTCGACCTCAACGAATTTAAGTTAATATTTCGGATATGAATTCAATATTTGGAATCCCGCGCTTTTCTTAGAAAAAACCTTCAAAATTTAAAACAAATCAATCCAAGAATATAGACTAAAGAACATGAAAAATAGACAACAAATGAAAAACAGTAATTTAACCCGAAAAAATAAAAGCCTTTCAAAAAAGTGCACTAGTTTAAAAACTATTACACTAAATCTCGGAAAAAAAAGTTTTTTACTGAAGATCAATTTAATGAGATTAAACTTAAAGGTGAATTAGTTTAACTAAGCGACATAATGTTTCTTAAAAATAAATCACAGCTCTATTTATAAAATAAATTCACTAGCTTTAAGGAAGTTTGCGGTAACTCTTCATTATTCTTCTCCGGCAGCATATTAATATGTGAGGTAAGTTTCCTCCTCCTCGTGTGATAGGGAAATGGTACGAAAATCTTCTGCAGATCCCGGATTTAGCAGACAAGCCTTAAATATTTTAAAATCTAAATATGAAGCTACTATAAAATCTAAATATGGCCAAAGACTAATATATGCACTCTAGTTGCTGACGAGATGGCTATACGTCACTAAACTATATGGATGGGGAAAAAAGCAGCGAGCGAGCCGGCCCTGTGGCCTGCCCTACCCAGACACCTCACGTAATCCGAGTTTTTAATTTCGCTTCTTGTTATCAATGCGAGATTAAAAATAAAGTTTTTGCGATATTCGGTTCCAATGTTGAAACATACATTTTAACTAACTATCTAACCATCACGCCATTTCCCCGCAGGGGTAGGCAGAGAGGATTGAACGCCACACTCTTCTATCCTGGCACAACATTTAAATGTGTGATAAAAAACATTTAAAGTTTTCCCTAACATATATTTTAATGAAGCGAAATAAGTTTATTTGAATACAGAATACCCACCAAAGAATATTAAAATTAAGGTGTATGAACCAAAAATAGTGATACATGATACCCTTCTGGGGTATCTAAGACAGAACAGATCTAAAACTGAAAAAATCTAGCAAAGATCACAAAAAATCAATATCAATAAATGATTTGAAAAAAATCCAAACCCTTAGTCATGTACATTGGTTAATGGCGAATTAAAAGACAGGAATACGAAATTACAAAAAAAAAACTGGAACTATATTACTTACCACAACAGACAATACAAATAAATTTTCACAGATTTAAAAAAGAAGTGATAAATACATTAAGAAGTACTCAGAGAAAATAATAATTAAAAATGTTCTCAGGTTATCACGGCCGTTCAGAATATTCTGTGTGTAGTTTTCTGGGATATTCTGCCGTGTATATCTGACCTCTCTGGTCCACGTTACGGATCCCATTGCAGGTTCTATCATTAGGGCTAATATACAAAATCTTTTTTTTTTACATTATTTTAATATTTATTGTAATAGATCTGAGGAACGTATGTCACGACGCCAGAAAGAGACTGCATGACAGAGAGAGAGAATGTATAAAAAGGCGCGTGAATGTCGAGTCGCCCTCTCTTTTACTACCATTGTAATTCCGACCGCACCTTACTGTATAACGATTGTCTAAACCGTAATTGTTGAGAACAAAGTCTTTACTGGAAGCAACCTCAACCCGAAACAAGAGTATTACATTTATTTGTTAGTATCTCTATGTTTATATGTATAAAGGATGTCTTTTTCCGAGTTTTTTTTTGAATTGGCAACATTTTTTTAGGCGACAGCCAATTTCACAGCTGACAGCTGATTTGTGCTAAATTTGCTTTGCCATTTCACGCCAGAAGAACGTTGCAAATTTATTTAGAAAATTGTAGTATCGTTATCATATTGAAACATTAATGGCATAAAATTATCTTTCCAATAAAGCCAATACCGCGGCAAGTACCTAGATTTTGAAGTGTATTATTTTATTATAATTCTTAAATATATGGTGTGATTAAACTGCTACATACGATTTCAACTTTTATCATCTTCTGGAATCGACAAATAAATATATTTATAAATTGTTGTGTCAAGTAGACTGCTAAATTGAATATTCAAAAACATTTTGCTTTGACCGTTAGATATCACTAATGTGATCACTAAAATCAATTAATAATTTAATGTCATGCGGATTTTCAATTCGTCGCTGTTTGAGGTTACTTGACATTTATTTATGGGGCTATTTTAAGTGCTTCAGTACCATAAAAATATCAGTGGCTTGAATCAAGGTATGTTTATGAATATTTATATGTTTTTTTTTAAGAAATAATTTCATATAGTTACATAAAAATATTTTTTCTTATGTTGTAAAATTACTTCACTATGCAGTAAGCGTGAATTCGAACACATACAACATTTTAAGATAATAAGATGGATAAAAAGAGTAAGATATCCGTGCTGAGGTAGAAGACTTCATAAATCGTTACATGAGAGATGATTACGAGTCTAAAGATGGTTTTGAGGAGTAAGATGATGATAACGATGCGGATATTGATACTATCAGAACCAGATTTGATGGTCCAGAAGCTGAATCGGATGTCGAAGATGAAAAATTTCTTATCCGCCTATCATTAACGGCATTGGTTACAATGACCCGCATATTACTGATACTTTGTGACTACAAGTAGATCAACGTCGCAAGATAAATCTGTACCAAATATGAATGTTTTGCCTTCAACAACCGCAGAAGTTCGGCGGGGTGCCATGCGAAATTTAGTTTGGAAAAATAAACGTTTTTCATTAAAACAATAAGACACATTTACCCTAAAATGACCTCAACCATAACCAATTATGCAAAATAAAATCACTGATATATTAACTTAGTAATTTGTTTTCACATGCATCTTTGGATGAGCAAATGTTTGCCATTAAAATCGGACCTTTTATGAGGCCTTAATTCTGCCAAAAAAGCAGCATAAATGGGCCCCCTAATTTTTTCGCTCTGTATTGTACCCCGGAAACAGTGGCATCCCCAGGACCTACGCCGTTAGCGAGACGTGGAGGGCTTCTCTCATGCTTCTTTAATTGGTCATCATTTTTTAAATTAGCTTTTCATAGAATATTTTTTTTACGTATGATAAATTAAACACACGTCATAAATGTCAAAATTTAGAAGAAAATTATTCAAAAATGAAATTTAAAAAAGGCAAATTAATTTAAAACAGTTATTTTTCATTAAAAATAAAAAATAATTCAAAAAATATTTTTTATACTATTTGTTGAGTTTTTTAAGGGTGTAACTTACGAAACATTTTTCATATCTTTTATTTTATTTTTACGCTTCAACAGGCCAGGAGGCCTAATTGCAGAAGCGAAATACATCACAAAACACCCGGGCTTGAGTAAATCACATAGATTAAAATTGTGACCTTACCGGGAATCGAACCCGGAACCCTCGGTGTGGGAGGCCAGTGTTATACCCACTGCGCTACGAGGGCCGCATATGGAACACATAGGGAACAAAAGCATTTGACATGTTCCTTGCACAGTGGTTTTTCACACAAATTACATCCCTTTTTGTTACAGTTTTTTCTTCGAGGGCAGATTCGAACATACGAATAATATTCCACGAAGATTGAGTTAATTATCTAATTATCTAAAAATATTTTTTTTAATTGCATTGGAAATAGATACTTACGTCGTTAGTGACTCAGTGAGGGAATCCCTCACGGCTGCGAGACGCCCGCAGATAGCTCTCCGTAGCACGGTTGCTTGAGTTCTAAATGTATCGGTTCTAGTCGTATTAACATCCCAGAGGAATGGTCAGAGGGTACAGGTGGAGTGGAAGCAACAATTATTACGTTTTCTTTACATTCATTTAGACAGACACTTACAAATTTTGGTGAGAGAAACCCCCATTACGTCAATGCTCCCGTGTTAAATGGATATGCACACAAACTTTTAATTTATTCTGGGTAAGAATATGATATCCTAGAGAGCTATCGTAAGTCTATCGCAAATTGTTCCAAGAAATCTCAATCACATTATCTCTTTCGACAATTTTCATTCCTCAAATCCACCTGCAGCATATTTAATCAAAATAAGATTATATGGTCTGGGGCTGTAGTCATGCAGAATAGGCTGCCTTTCTGCAAGTTACCAGATAAAAATAAATATATGAAAAAATGTGTTCCCCGCGGATCTAACGAGGACCAAATGACAATTAATGTAGATACTGATAATTCAAATAATTGCTTGGAAAGACAGTAAGGTGGTTACCTTGTTATCTAAATATGTCGCAATCGAGTCCGCTATCAGTATTGAAAGATAAAACAAATATATAAAACCAAAATATCTATTCCACGACCTCGGATCGTAAATGAATATAATGCTCATAGGAGCGGGGTTGATCTAATGGACGATTTCATAGGGTGTCATCGTATTCACGTCAGAAGCTGTGAATAGTATCTAAGGATAGCAAACTGTTGGTCAGATATAAATGTCATAAATGCATGCATTATTTATAAAAAGGCCAATGAAAAAAATGGATAGAAAAAAAAGAACAATTTAAATTGAAGCGATTTTCGAAGCAAGCATACAAGCTGGCGCTCTCTGCTCCATGGGAGTGCTGCAGAAGTGAAATGTGATACTCCATAAAGAAACGAGGACCAGCAAAATGTATTCTTCCCAAAGATACAAAAAGGATAATAATGGATGGGCCATCAAGGAACAAGGGATTCTCCCCGACAATTTGTGAAAAGTGCGGTGTGAATTAGTATTATAATAATACAAATTTTCAATGCTTTCCATATTTAACCCTTAATTCCTACCCATCCTGGAAGAAACACTTACCCTACCCTGGGGTCTAATGGACCCCAATATGTTTTGGTTAGTAACTTTGAAATGAAACATAATTTTAATTGCTGGTTTTTTTTATTAGAATGATTTACTTAATAAGAATAAAAAAATAATCTTCATCAACTTTGTCGAGACATTCTTGACACACAGCCTTGGTGTGCTCGTAACAAAGGGGATTTTTGCACGAGCTACAGAAAACTCTGGTCTTCCAACCTTTATCTCTGGAGCATACAACACATCTTTTTTTTTATTAACTAGATTAGGACCCTGTTTAACCAGTGGGCACTTCTTTTGCAGTATATCTTCCAAGAGAGTTTCGAGATTTGAAGTCAAAGTTGGTCGTGTCAAGCGTTCTTCCATTTGAGATGAAATAAGGGCAATGGCAAGTTTTTTTAAAAAAATTGCGGCGTTTTGGTGCACTATTAGTTGCCATTTTTAAAAAGACATAAGCATTGACGCCTATTATATTCAAAAGGCCATAAAAAATTGACATTGGCCACCTCCTAGTCTTTCAAGATACACTGTATCTATGGCATAATTGGTCCATTAAATCAACACCACATTTTGTCTTGTTATAGTACTCTATTCTCCCTATAGGACTCTTCATCGTCAGAGTCATTTTGTACAACCATTCAGTGATCTGATCTTCATCCATCATTTCTAAAAACTTGTCAGATCCAAACTTAAACAATAAAGATAGAAAATATATACATTGATAGTAAACGCAAAAGTAATAATACATCTAACACATGTAAAACAAATATTATACTTCGTTTTACAAATTTTTTTTTTAATAACATAATATTTAGTTATATAACTCACCAATAAAAAATATTTCATGTACACTTAAGAATTCACCTCATTAAACACGACAAACTAAAAGTCCAAAATATTACGTCGTCACTACCCTGGGGTCTGACGGACCCCAAAACCGCAATATCTCAGTCCACACAGCTCTACGCCTGTCAGCGACCGACTTAATGGCTGTCGACAATGCCATTTTAGATTAACTAAAGTCGGGATTGTTTGTTGAATGGTTATAAAGATTTTTACAAAAATTAAGTCGCTGGGGTCTGCTGGACCCCTGGGCAGGGTTTAAGGGTCAAAAATAAAGTACTTATTAAGATCCACGACAAAAAATTATAATTGTAAAATTATATTTTATTCACGTTTTCTGGTTACAGCGTAGTGTGACTATTTTACAACAAAGCTGTTTTAACTACTTAAATAGGTTTAAAATGTTTAAGATTTTTTTATTTTTTATTATTATTTAAATATTAAAAAATCATGCATTTAACGGTTAAAGTCCTATGCCTCTAAAATATAACCTAAATGTAAATGAAAATATTGTATTCATAGAGCACTAAAAAAAAAATATATATGGCGTATCGGAATACAAGTTATACATATATACAGGGTGTGGCAAGTATTGTTGTCAGGTTGTACAGGGTGGAAAACCTTAAAGTATTAGGTGTGCTCATGGACGATGGGGTCCCTCGAAGTTAGACAGCTGATGGCTGCACATCTTCCTATTCTCGAACATAAACACGAGACGCCCGGGGAGATGATATCTTCTAGGGCCGCGGTAAAGGGATCACTACTGAAATCGCTAGACGTCTGTACTAGGGTTTGAGGAATGCAGGCTGAAAATACGTTATTTTGATTAAGATAAATTATAGATGTCTCACAGAAACGAAGCAATTTATACAGGAAAGTATGTGTGGAAGACTTTATTGGACATCCCCGAGGCTTACGACCTGTCTTGGCTGGCTTCTTTGATCACTTTACGCAATGTAACGTTCACGATTCTACCCATGATCAACTGTGCTGGCATCTATCAAATTTAGAAAGTCGTATTTATGGTATTAATGTAATCTCGCTTCAGTACAAACTAAGCTATCGCTATTTATGGCTAAAATTCGTTATTTTCATAAACAGGATATAGATGTTAAGTGTAAAGTATGATACGCCCTGTATATAGAACATAATTTTAAATATATGGAAATAAATAAAGCAGTGAACTAAACAATAAAAAAATATATACTTTAAAACTTAAATTGAGAGTGTAAAATGTGCTTCGAAAAAAATGAGGTCTATAATAAAGTCATGAATGTAAAATGACACAAGTCAAATAAATGAAGATATAAAATTTCCTCCAGGAAAAGAAGGATCTAATATAGTAAATAAATCAAAGCATTAAACGCAAATAAAGAAATTCAACAAATAATTGAAGTTAAAACCAATCTCTATAGAAAAATTTAAAATTATAGAAAAATGAAATCAAAACTGAAAACGAAATCAAGTTGATACGAGAATTATTACCTATAACAGAAAAATACTTCACAAATTTTATAAACTAGACTTCTTCTTCTTAAGAAAAATTCGTAAGAAAAATTTTAAAAAGCCAAGACGAACATGACCACTGTGCAAGAAGAAAATTTTAAATAAGATAAACACAGTAGAATAAAATTATATATGAAACTACCAGGTGATATGAAGGATGAAAATAATATAACGAATTTGAAGAGAAAACTAAAAAAACATGTGGTACTTACTTTTGAATAAAAATTTTGAATGCGTTTATCAAGTGCTGTATTTATAAGAAACTAGTCCTTACCCGGCGACGCACGGGTTAAGGATTAAGTTTAAAATAAATTTGTGAGGGTAAACAAAGGTTCGATTCGAATGATATAGATTTGCATCGAAAATATATAAGCGGAGAGGAAGGGTTAAAAGAAGAGGGGAGAAATGTCGCATATGTTACCCGCCGAGTCCTAACGAATAAGTTTCTAAATATTGAGTCCGATCGGTCAAACGGTACAGATTCGCATAGAAAATATGTCAGGGGAGGGGAAGGGATATGAGAATAGGAAGAAAATTTTGCCTATGTTACCTGCCGAGTCCTACAGAATAAGTTTCCAAATTTTGAGTCCGATCGGTCAAACGGTACAGATTTGCAGAATAGGGGGAGATATGTTGCCTATGTTACCCGCCGGGTCCCAAAGCGTAAGTATGCAAAATTTGAATCGAATCGCACAAACGGTGTGGATTTGTATACAGAACAGACAGACAGACAGACATTGAGTTTTATAGGTATAGATATAAAAATTATATTTTAACCCACTTTTAGAAAGAAAAAAAAAAATAGTTGTATTGAAAATAATTTAGGATAATTAAAAAATTTCTAATGTTTTAACGGCCATTCAGAATCTTCGGTGTGTAGTTTTCTGAGATATTCTACCGTTTATATCTTCATCCCCCTATCGTAGTAGGGTCAGAGGACCAAAGACTCGATAAGGTGCTTCCATATTTCTGTGTCTCGTGCTGCTTCCGTGTGTGTTAACCAGTCAGTTTTCATACCCTTTCGTGTGTTGTTTCTCCCAGCTCAATCCGGGGCAACCCACCGGTCACCCTCCTCCCGAGGTAACTAAGAGAATAGTTCTAAGTATTTGTTCCTCAGGCGACCTTAGCACATGTCCAAGTTAGTTAATTTGTGATTTCTCTAAATGTGGGGTACACAAGCAAAGGCAGCAATACCCAAAAATTAAAAAAAAAATAGATTGCAGGTTACCTAGGATTAATTATTTAAATTGTACTGAATCCTGGATTTTACGTATCCATTTCTTCCAAAATCATGTTTCCTATTAATAAATACGATGTTTCCGATAAAATCTCGAAGTCAGTTCAATATAAATTAGTTATCCTCGATGGCTGCATTAAATTTTTGCTGGATATTGCTACGTTTGCTTTTATACCCTTCAATATATAGGACTAGGGGCTCCATGCCGAGTGTGTGCCTTGTGTCGGCACTTCTCACATTGTGCATCAGTGTGGCGCCCTCTAGTCCCTCTAGAAAAGTTGTCTTGTCCTCTCTCCGTTAAGATTCAAATGTGATGGCCATATATTAAGGCGGGCCTGTCCACAGATTTGAAAGTAGTCACTTTTGTCCTGACACTTTCCTTGGATTTTCTATCACCGCACTTCTATCTATTTTACTTTCTTGCCTCCCATCGCTTTAAAATTCTAATATTCATTTTATAATTATGGAAAGGTAAAGTTACTTTAGTCTGCTTTTCAAACAAGGTATGGTCTGGCTGTGATATCTGTGCATAGCTGGTTCCACAGCCTAGCCGACTGCGCTTGGAGTGAGGAGCTGGAGACTTTAGTATTATAAGTGGGGATGGATAGTGCACTCAGCTTCATGGAGTGGAAGACCATGATAAGTCAGAGGTAGAATTAAGAATTCAGGTACTGAGGTGAGTAAGGTTTGAAAAGAAGATATACATCAAGGAGAGTTAAAACATGGTAGGGTAACGAAGAAGACTGCGGAAGACATGTTGAAGATGAAAAGTTTTGAATGCATTCCAGGTTGTTGGGATGCTCTTCATTGACATCCAGATAACACACATCGGCACACTCAAGCAGGAAAAGAAGTAGGGAGTGCGTCATTGATATGTCACAGTGAATCGGAAGAGAGTTTTAAGCCTGCCGAGGGTATGACTAAGTACAGTAAAATATTTTTTGCTGACTTGCTAAATATGTTCATGCCGTATATTTTCATTAAGAATTTTAGAACCGTGTATAATATACTTGTAAGCAATTAAAAGTGTAACATTAGTCTAGAATACATATAAAAATTTACGAATCATTATGTATGATAAAAATAAATATTTCAGAAATAATATAAGAACGCGATAGAGATTGCGATCTCCAAAGCAAGTACCTGTTGAGCTGTTATTGAAATTGCATATCTTAGGAGTGGAGCAGATAAGACAAGACGCAATTTTCAGACACCAATATTTCCAGCACTGTTCTGAAAGACTTGAACAAACTAAAATATTCTGAATTAATATTTTATTGATGAACGAAAATTTTCGATGAAATACATTACGTAAACCAATTTTTTTTCCGTACAAAATAAATTTTATGCATGTACATAGTTACGACAAATGAACAAATTTAATTTAAATGTACTTTTGTTGTCTCAAGGTGGTGCTGTAACCCTTTCAGTAAAAACGTCTTCTTGTGTTAAAGTGCGTCTTATTCGCTAAGACATTAAAAATTTTTAAGAGTGTTTAGTTTGACCTTTTGATAAATGTTTGAAAATTTATAAGCTCGTGTTGTTATTATTTTAATAAGTCTAACGTATTGGAGCCCGCCGTGGGACCAGGTCGTGTACCAGAAATTGGCGCTGGTTCATGTGTGCACATGCTGGCGGGCTGTGGGACCAACCACGTTTATACAACCGATAAGGAAATACTAATTCACGAATTAATAAAACAATTTTAGCCCATCTGCTGATAATCTGACTTTGCAGAATATGCGTACTAAACTACTTTATATGCGTTTATCAGTAAAATCAAGGGGCTTTTCTTTTTGCTCCCACGATGGAAGAATGCTACATGCAAAGTGAGGCTGCAAGCGATTGTTGGGGTTACTGCGATCATAGTACTGTGGCTGCTTGAATTTTTTTTCTCTCTTAGTAATTTTTTATATATAATATTTAATATAATATTTATTTCTACTTTTTAATCATCAGCATATTTAATCTAACCTTCCTTAGCTAAAAAACAACTAAATTAATCGCTTTCGCTTAACCGTTTTCAATCTTCGTTTTCGTTGAGTCGCGTCTCTGCATGTTGCCTTGAGGAGGAGTCCCCCGGAACGGCAGCTGACTCCTCCCGCCGCTGCTCGGCCCGCTGCCAGGCTGCTCTGCTGTACCCTGCCCGCCCTGCTGCAGGGAATCTAATAACTCTACCGATCTGCCTCGAGGCAACACATTCAGACATGGCATTGAAGAATTAACAACCATTGCGTGGCTAACCTCAAAACTTATACGAGGTTAATGGAGCTAGCTCAAAATACTTTAAAAGTGGATTCCTTCCAGGATTATAAGTCGAAAATTTTCAAGCAACTATGACTTAATGTTATCAATAATTATGACGATATGCAATAACAAAGTTTGCATTCTTTTTTCAGTATTTAAATATTGCGATAAGTTGAACTATCATTATAGTAACTTATATAAATAATAAAAATTCATTTCAATACTCAAATAAAATTATGAAAACCTTACAGAAACTGAAAATAGTGTAGTTTTGCGAGGGCTAATCATTTTATTTGACTTGTATTGAAGCGAATGAATTTTCATAATCAATCGAGTTACTAGTTTAGTTAGTTTTTTTTTCGTCTTTATTGGATATTTCGGAACATATTTTAGGTCAGGTAATTAAATCTGATTTTTAGCTCATTTATAATCCCTTACAATCGATTGAATGGCCCCGGTACCCTGTATATACCATTTTTAAATTCGGAAATTTCGCACGACATTATACAAGTTGCTTTTAAAACAACACGAATAGACAGATGTCACCGGCATGTACGATGTCGCATACAAAAATGTATCGAAATTTTTTATAATTTTTTAAATAATTAATTGAACTGAGAAAGATAAATCAATGATTATTTGTACTGTCATCAGGAATATGTCTCTTTGCGAAATTCGAGAGCGATTGTTGGTCATTAAGTGGGTCAAATTATAAGATTTATTACAATTAAAAACTACAAGATTCCTAGCGAGCAGACAAAGTGAAATTTAATAAAATCGTTTAAAAATATAAATATTGTTTGCGCGCAAGCAAACAAATTGGTTTTAAATAGAAGCATCGACAGAAAATTGCGAGATTAATTCGTGTGACAATTGCAAGAATTACGTGCTATTTTCAAGAGATAACAATTATTCAAATATAATTTTGTAGAACGCAATCGCTCTCTGGTTCGACGTATTATATTAGATAAAATTTGTATTATTTTATCAAATTATTTAATTAATTTTCATTTCCCTGAATCTTAAGCAATGCACTGTATTTGCCCTTAGGGTTATAAACATTATTGTTTGTATGAAGTGCACACTGATCACAACCAGCAACATGTATATCACCATAGGCAGCGCTGATGATGGACCCTGCAAGGGGATCCGAACGTTGGCAAGAAAGGTCGTATTAACACGGCATAATACCCCAGAAAACACAAACTAGACGACAGACACTGGAATATGGTTCTGTTAGGAGTCCCAACCACCGTCGTGCTACGTGCGGAGATGTATGAATGTGGACGAGGCGAGAGTGTCAGGACAGAAGAGTGAGGCGCTCCATCCTCTCTGCCTACTCTCGTGGAGAAAAGGCGTGATAGCAAGTGAGTAAGGATGAGTGTAAAAGTCATATTTCGTAATTTTAAATAATGAAGTTTTTATTTACATAAATTTTTCGTATTTTCAATTTGTTTTCGATATGTACAGTATACCAATGTATTTATAGCTAGCGACCCGGCCCGGCTTCGCCCGATACAGTTTTGTCTACGTCTTATCTCTTTAATCTCGTCATATTTTCTAAGATATTTAATTTAATGCTTTGGCGTAATGAACAATCTGTGGTCAACGCTCTATTTGTTAATGTTTTATTTGCTAAGGATCAATGCTGAATTGGTCAAAATTGCAGGAAAATTAATCATTACAGTCTTTGCTAGACATTTGATGAAATGTTGTAGACAAATATGATTAGCGTAAGTTATTTGTAAAATATAGATATACACTATCACTGAATTTTAGCAGATCATTTAATTGTACACAATCCTTCCCACGCGATTTTTTTGTATCTCTAACAATACAAAAATTAGGCAGCGTTTTCCATGAGAGCTTGAGTGGCAAGTTTTTGACTTGATTCACTAATACCGCTAATGCTTAGTTCCTATAAGTGCTGGGGAAATTTTAAATACATAAAAAAGATTCTGGAAGAATGTATAACATAACAGTAAAAACTGCATACAAATTTGTTCGAGATTAGCGCGGCCAGACAGACAGAGGGACAGACGCTCGCCGGGGACTTCCTTATATATTTTGTAGCTATTGGTATTTTTTTTAATTGTAATAATTATTTATTTTGTGATGAATCATTGCAAAATCACTTTTCGTAGGTTTCCGTTATTCCAAATTCTATTTCAAAATTATAATCTGGCTTATTTTTTGATGATTTTGCTTATCAACAGAGCTATATTTACACTGAGCACTTATCATGATAATAAGAGTTCTCGATAAATTGGACTAACATTAAAGTTTTTATAAATTTTTTCCTTTAAAAATTATTAATATTTTGACCATTTTCATCTTCCCTATCCTGCACTGTTTAAATCTCAAATATTTCGTTTTTTTTTAGTTTGACATATCTCCAACTTGATATATAATTATTTTAATATTTATTATTTAATTGAGATAAATTAGAAAAGTCTCACAGAGACGAAGCTGTTTATATGAAAAACGTGAATGGCAGTCTTTTATACGATGGCTCAAGGCTTTCAACCACTGTGAGCTGGCTTAAGTGATCACTCTACAGAATGCAAAATTCACCAATTTCTTCGTAAGGTTGTAAGCCCTGGGCCATTGTGTAAAATACTTTTCTCGAACAAGATCTGTCAAAAGCATGTTGGGCTAGATCAAGTATTGAAAGAAAGTTGTGCATCTGATTCCGTATACGAAGAGCCAACTGTACTAGGTGTTAAAGAAAATTCTCCATCCCAACATCATTTGTCTTCAATTTTACGTGGAAACGAAAAGTTTTCATCTGAAGATGGTGATCTGAAATTCGATGGAGACCGTGGAAGAAGAATTATTTTGAAAGGAATTACTTTCGTTGGTCATCTGCCTCGCCGTTTTTACGATTGATAACTTTGCAGTATAATATAGTGCAGGAAAGAGAAGATAAAAAACCAGCATATCAGAGTGAGCTTAACTCTTTGTCTTTCACTGGATATTTAGCAGCATTTTTTTAATGACGAATGCAATGTGAAATTGCAATAATGTGAAATTCAACGTATCCTCCACAGAAACGTGACCACTTCATCGGCAGTTCCATGTAGCAGCAGTGCTGAAGAAAGGTTGGCGGTTCGTAAAAACTGTTCAACTTGCAAATACATAAAGAAACGCAATACACAATACATGTGTTTCGAATGTAAAGCACCAATTTTCCTTGAATGCTCAAATAAGCTGTGTTTTCGCTGACGTGAAAAACTATAAATTTAGAGCCTGCAATATATTTAATTTGTGATTTTATGGAGAATTTTATTTTTTTTCTACGTTTGTTAATTATTCAACACTAAAAAAAAAGTTGTAAAAAGTTCCTATTCTACATGATAATTTTTGTGGATCTCACTTTTCAAATATATTAGTTTTTAAGCCTGAAATAAGAGATATTGACAATTATTTATGATTAAAAGAAAAAAAAATCTGATTTTCATGTGTCTTCTTTTCTAATTAATAGTTTAATATGTTCCTCAATAGAATTTTAGTTAAAAACAAAACCATTCTTTACTAAATTTTACCACTGTGAATTATTTTATTCGGGAGTCCCACAGACGTATGACAGGTGGTTGTGTAACAAAAATATATGCTAGGTGGTTAAGGGTTAATGTGATAAAACTCTGCGTGATAAATGTACTCGTATTTACAAGAAAATTATTCCGAATCTTTATGAACGATGATAGACTGTCATTAAAGTAATTTATATTGAATATAAAAAATTGATTTGCTTTGATACAAGACGAATAAAATGATTTTTAAAAAATTGTAAGATTTTTGTAATTTTATTTGACTTGTATTAAAGTGAATTTTGAATATTACACATAAGTTGCTGTTTGTTGCATATCTCTGCAACTATCGATATTTCACTCAACGTGTAAAGAATATTTTCTATTCTAAATTGAATGAAGAAGGCTCTCCCAATATTTTTCTCCCAGCTACGAGACATCGCTGTGACCGCGAGAATTGACATATTATTATTAATGAGCAAGTATATTTTTCCGCCACTCTTCTCCTAAAAATAATTCCAATAATTTCCCACTTTTATGTATCTTTTTTAAAATTTTTTATTTACACTATTTTGTGATTTAACATTCAGTTGCTTGCATCATTAAAAAAAAATCGCTTATATACTTTGTATTACACACAATATTTGAGTTATATTTATCACTATTAAGGATTCAAAGGAGTAGTCCCTCTCATCATCAGGTGTAGTTAATAACTGTCTTTAAATTATAAGTTGTGATAAATAAATGAAATATTGTGTGTGTAGTACAAACATATTTTAAATTAAAAGGTTGCACCAGCAAATGACCGCCAATTGATCATTCGACGATATTGAATGTCGCAATCTAAAGATAAACGTTTTATGTTTTTGGTTAAATTTTCGTCATCCTGGTACATCGAGGCGCAATAAATATCAAAACTCAAGTGGTGGTTCTATTAAAAAAGACCATGAAAATTTGATTAAAATTAACTATTTTCAAGACATCTGTGAAATAATAAGAAAAGTTTTCTTCAAAATTATTCAGACATCTGTGTTACGGCAATTTTATCATGGATGACTGATTAATTATAGCCAGGTTTTTTTTGTAAATATTCTTGAGACATCTGTGTGATACTGAACCAAGTTCTTTTTGGAATATTTTTACCCAATGGTATTAATTTACCTTACAGTTTGACATATTGCGAATTAAAGATCAGTTACAGAAGTCTGCATTTTTGTAGAGTCGAAACTTACTTCTTTAACATTACAACCTAAATAATCTCCCTGAAGTTTTTAATTAGTAAGCTTTAATCTGTAATAAATAAGCATTACACAATATTTATTATTAATCTGTCACATTTTCAAAATGATTGAGGTGAATATGAATAAGAAGTGGGTGAATAGAAGTGACCAGCGTGGTTAACATAAACAACTTTCTATGAGGACCATGCAGCTATGGAATTTATCAATTAAAAATGTATCATTTGATTATAGAGGAATGTATCTTAAGCGAAGAAAGAAACAGGAGAATAATGGCTTCTCACAAAACAGTATAGTGTAACCAACTTTTCTTACCTAATAATGATAAATGTGACTTGTGTGATTCCGTTCTATTTCAAATGATAAAAAAAACACTGCTTATGTTAAAGGAGACGCAGAATATCAAACAGAGAAATAAATATGAATGGCTGAATATCCATGAACTAGAATTGTCAGAGTACTTACGAGCAGAGCAGCTTGATAGCAAATGGTATCTTCCAGTGTTCAATTTTGATTCTATTATACTGTTTAAAATAAATATATCGAGGGTTGAAAGCCTAAATAGCGTTAGTGATTATTTCGAACATTACAGGAGAGCGAAGGAATGTTTTGTTAATCTGATTTTGTCAATATTTATTTTCTTATTAAACGATTTCTATGTGTTTTGGATTAACGGATGGGAATTAGGGAAATCATCTAATAATAAAAGAAATATCAACAAAATCAGATTGTCAGAACTTTATTCTGCTCTCCTGTAAAGTTATAAGTAATCACTAACGCCCTTTTGGCTTTCTACCTTCAATATCTGGTTTCTAATTGAGATAACTTGTTTAATAATTTTATACTTTTTGCTTTTCATTTCATTCTTCATTCATTCAATTTCATGCTTTTTATACTGTTTCATCTATTCGGAATATTTTGAATATGTTTAAATTTTAGAAAAACATAATACTGGATTTTTTTCCCATGGGCACATCACTAATTAAATCAAGGTATTAAAATAGACTTCCACATCTACTTTCTCATGTAAGAAATATGTCTTCGTCTCTATGAGACATCTATAATAAATCTTGTTTCTTTTATGTTGTTGAGAATACGTAGAATTTTGTCGTTGTCGTACTGTTTTTACGTACGTACGTAAGAAAGAATGTTGTCGTACTGTTTTATTCTATGATACCTATTTATATTACTTAAGTTTTAATACTTTTGATCATAATTTACCTTAAAAAACACATTAAAATATGAGACGGTTTCTAAATAAAAGGCCTAGCATTGGCTTGGTGAAAATTGGTGAAAAATCTCCAGAATTTATTCCTGGAAATAATTTTTTTGTACACTAAAAAAATACAACTAACCAGTGCTTCTAGCTGATAATAGATCTAATCAGAGAACAATAAATTGACACAAGAAGATAGGAAATAAAAGCGGTGATAGCTGATCTTCACGAATGTCTGCTCTCGTCTCACTTGACCGACACTCCTGAGGAAGCCCACGAACCCTGAATGAGCTGGATTCCACTCCTCTGCCGCTGCTCCTGCCTGGTGCAGCAGGTGGACCAGGGTGGCTGCGCATCTCAGGGTACTAACGCAGGTCATTGGATGCTTCTGACCTCCTTTGAAGGAAGTATTGAAATAAGTACAGGTACACAACTTGTGCTTTATAAATACATTTATTACACCATTGAAATTTTCATTAATTAAAATATTTTTATTCTTATCAGTATTGCATATGATGTATAAAAGATATGTTTAATTCATTTTAAATAAATTAACAATTGAACCAGAGATATTTGTACAAAGCGAGGGAATTTATAATATTCAAGAATGTATTATATCGCTTATCTACGCATTCATTGATATTTTTTAAAAGCATTAGATCATTTTCGACTCATATTTTTTAAATTCAAAGCTTTATAAAGTAATACTAACTAGTTTTTAAATTCAATATACTGTACATTAAAAAATATACAAATATAAACATTGAACTACGTTAACAACTCTTTTCACTCGGTCCATTACACATAAACCCAGTGACACTAATGATCACGAGGCCAACGATGGTCACACAAACATTTCTCAAGTCAAACATCTGGTCGGGTAACAGTTTTCGTAGATAAAAAAAGTTATAAAGTCACTGACGTACGAATAAACTAAACAATGAACAACATGCCCAGCAGGTGGGGAATTTGCCCAATGAACAATAATGATAAATTTGATTTAAACTGAATTGAACTTTGCAATGAACACATGTTGAGATACATTTATCACAACCACAGTTTCGAAAGGTGCAGTCCCTCTAATCATCAGGTGTAGTGGGGAGAATTTTTTGGGCTATAACGGGAAGATGTCAGGATTGGAGAGAATAGATCAATTATATAGATAGGAGACAATTGGAATCTAAAATTGTTTATGATATTTTCTCCGAAATTAAGCTTTTTTTGGAATCCGAAGGTTTCCAAACTGTTCAATATCAATCCTTTATGAGAAACCAAGTGGAGAAGTTACTCATAAATGTGGTTCCTCATAACCGAGTGGTTCTTCGTAAAGGATTGAAGTGAACAGTTTAGATACCGTCGAAATCCAAAAAATGAAATTTGGAGAAAGCACTCATAAATAACACCCCATCCCAACAAATGTCCCCGATTCTCGACATCTTCCCGTCAAAGCACTAAAAATTTCTCCCCTCCCCACTGCTCCGCGACTCGCTGCTCCACTCGATGACAAAATTTTTCTTTAATTAGGTAACGTATAGATAACTAATTAATAAATTACCTCGAAACTGTAATTGTGATAAATATATTTCAGTGTAAATCAAATTGGTCAGGTTGCGCCACAAAGTAACTGCCATATCAATCAATTATATTAATTATGATAAATTTTGAGGTTTATATTTTGAAACGCGCTCTACTAAAATCATCCAGACATGTCCATAAGAGCCCAGTTCAAGGCGAAGTCCAGCCTGGGAAGGTCAACACGAAGAAGTCGCTTGACGTTCCGGGTCAATCTCCTCGGCTTCAGCTGCGAACAAATAGATCGAAGTTAATATAGCGTCAGGATACCAATTGATACGAAAAAATGATAATTTTCACAATGGCTTCAGGTGGCCGCTCTCCGAGCGGGAGGCAATATTTCAGATACAAAGCGAGCATCGACCTAATGGCACAGTCTGTGAATGAGCAGTGGTTATAACGGCACCATCCGTGAGGGTCAGTGGTGTCACTAGTTAGTCCCAGGAATATGGCGGTAAATATAACGCTTTCAACGTTAACACGAACCATGACCCCAGTCCAGGAGCTCAGATGGCAGAGCGCGGCTCAGCGGGGGAGAGGTGAAGGGGCTGATCCCTTTACTCGGCCAAAAGGATTTGGAGGTGCTAGGCTTTGTACCGACCACGGGGCCGGTGAGTGAGGGTGTATTAATATGGTGGGAAATATTCTTACTTAGCTCCTCTGGTCAATTGCTAGTCCAGCTCCCGGCTCCTGGCTGATAAGGGTGGCTAGTCTCGGAGTACCGCAGTCAGGGCAGTCGCACAGGCCTGCTGGAGCCACCTCATGGCCTCACCTTTGTAGTCACCAGCCTTGGTCTCTGCACATCCAGTCTTCCGGAGGAGCGCGGATTCTCTCTGCCCTCACTCAGAGGTGCTCGCTCGTGTACCAGCGCGGGTTCTCCACGGCACGCCATGCCCTCCGTCATGCCATGCCGCCATCATCTCTCCTATGTCTAGGTGATCCCCTGCAGGATGCCGCCCGGGCTAACTCCGAGGACGACAGGACTCGCCATTTTCAGCTATCTGGTGGTGAATGATCCCGCCCTTCTCCAGAACTGTTTGACGAGCTTTTGCTCTCATTTCAGTTCAAAATAGCCCGTGAATCTAATATGACTTCATTATTCCGATGATTCACTTTTGTTTTATACTATTTTACTAAAAAAACTCAAGCTAATCTTATTTCCAAAGAAATGTGGCAGGAGGCGTAGCACACGTATTCTATAGCACTGATAACATTGCGCTCATCTAGCCGCGATGTCTCGACATGGAAATCAATTTTCAAGATTTAATTTGATGAATTAAAGCTTCTACAATAAAATGCGAGAATACGCAGAATCAATGGTCTATGTGTGATCTATTCAGTTCCTCTGGGAAAGGCATAATAGAATTTAATTTGTGAGGAAATCGCTCCTTATTGTTGCACGTTGAGTAGACAGGCACTGGGCTTGTATTACTCTTCAAGTCGGCGGCTACGTGCGGCCTTCGTGGCCCAGTGGGTATGACCCTGGCTTCTTACACAAGGAATCTGTGTGATTTATTCAAGCCTCGGTGTTTCGTGATCTGTTTCGCTTTTGTTATTGGGCCACTTCGTCTGTTGAAGCGTAAAAAAGGCTCTCCAAGAAGTGCGCCTGGTGTCGGAACGCGGAAAGACTTATTTTATTATTTCAGCACGCGAATTTTGTGGCTCTCTGAACTTGCGAATTTCTAAAAAGTGTCAAAATGTATTTTTTTATGACACTAATTCACTACTAAAATGAAAAAAAACTCACAACCAACGAGTCTCGGTAAATTTATTGCGTATTTTTGGGAAAAAAGTGGCAACTGACGGAATTTTTTTTTTTGAGGTTTTTTATTTTACTTGACTGGTTTTGAAGCGGATGAACTTACAAAATTCACAATTTGTTAAATGTATTATTGTCCAAGGTTTTGCATAAGATAAGTAGGAAGTACTGAAAAATAAAACAAAATTTTTAGTTATCCATCTTATAAACGGTACATCAAAACAGAATCTCTCAAAAATATATATATAACGCGATAATAGTCCCTCACGACAACTGCAAAATCATACTATTGTTGGCTATTGAAGAAGAGTTTAAAAAAATCACAATTATCCAAAATAAAAAACTGAGAATAATTTTAAAAATAAAGCGATAATACACATGAATCAATGTGATGTTAAAATATTACAAATAACTAAGTTCATGGTAATCTACACACATTATAAATATAGAGAATGCAGTGTCAAAATTACAGATAAGGAAAGAAGATTCCGATGCACTATTTAAGCTTTTTTGCAATAGAGTTATCTTTTCTTCACTTGATCTAGAAATAGTTTCACATGACGAATAACATTTTTTTATAAATTTAATAAAGTTGATACAAAGAGAAAATGTTTTCTTTCACATATTAATATTTTGTATGGGTTATTAAATATAAAGTAATATAAATAACATAAAATTGCCGTTTTATTATACTGGCTAGTTTGAAGATTGATATCTTGAATTCGACTTTAAATTCTTAATTCAAATTAATATATTATTAAGCTACGACACTCCTTTTTCAAAATTAGTTACATTTGTATTCCCACCGATTGTTCCATTCCATTTCAGAAATACAAATCCCACGTTTTATAAAAATTGGTCGGTAAAATCACAGTATACCCAGAACAGTAGTTTATCTCCGGCCTGTCGGCGAGTTATTAGCCTACTAATACGTTGACGCTAGGGTTGTCACTTTACTCGTAGCGTCTGAGATTCCGACGCATAAGGTAGACACGAAACCCGAAAATTTCTGTAATTAGTGTACCTAGTTTCTGCACTTAAATTGCAAGAACGCTGATTAAAATCAAAGTAGACTTTTAAAAACTCACAGTCTTCGTGATAATCAACAGACCTTTTTAGTAAAGCACCAATGTTGACATCAAAAGTTGGCTACTTGGAAAAAGGGTCTTTATTCATCCATAATTATCTTGTTGTAAGAAATATGATGGATGCCGATAATGTCACTGGAGTCGCTTAACAACATGAGTAAACTAAGAAAACGTAAAATTAATGTTAAAAGTGAGTATAAGAAAATAAAAAAACTTAAATTCCGACTATTTATTTCGCAAAGTGTTTTTACTCTTTGCTGTAAAATTTTATTTTTGAATATAGACCCTTTTAATAAGGACGCCTTCAAATATTTAATACAATCAGAAATATGATGTGGTTCCAGGTAAGGTTCATTTGTTAATGATCCTAATATTACTAGTAATTCTCATGTTTATTTTAACGTTGACTATATGTCACTCAAGAAGTTATATGTACGCGTATGCATGTAGGTATGTTATATATAGACAATAACAATAAATTTAAAACATCATGCAATGAACTCACCGCCAACAGGTCAGCTGCTATCTGCAGTGTGGTAAAGCCAACATCAGGATTATATCTGACAAGTCAATATCCCCTTCCTTCTCTAGTAATTGCTGCACTGCGCTGCGCGGGTTAACATTTTTGTTGAAAAATATCCACTTCATTATAATGTGTGCTAAATTTCTTGAAATATTTAAATAGTTTCATTTGTCTTAAGTAAATTGGACTTTCCTCTATGCTGGATGACTAGAATTCAGTTCAGTTCAGAATTCAGTCATGTTTGACATTTGTTTGTTAACATACAATAGACACGTTGCATTTGTTCAATATATACTTTACATGCTGCACCATCATACGACTGAGAACATTCTCCACATGACTCGTCACATGTGCATTCTAATGCTTTATGGTTTTATCCGTTACTGTCATGACACTTCATTATAGATGTATTATCAGAGGCTCTACATTCACTCTATCCTATAGTTACTTTATCTTCTTTATTCGTTTTCTCGTGTTTTACCGTTTACTTACAACAAATATCGTAAAGTTAACATAGTCTCTTCTACTTCTACTTTCTATTATCTACTTGACAGATATTTTAGAAGTGCTGTCAAAATAGTCGTTTTGTTTTTTTGTTTTATATTCAATTTCTTCTGCCGTATCATCACCATCACTCTTGGCACTACAACCCCTGGTGAATCTTGGCCTCCTCAAGAGTCTTTCTCCACTCATATCGGTTTAATTTCAGCTCTCCACTCATCTCGGTTTAATTTCAGCTGTCTCCAGTTCCGAAGCTCCAAGGCAGAAATGTCTTTGAGGAAGTTGTCACTCCATCTTAATTTCGGTCTTCCTAAGCTCCTTCGCCCTATTGGCCTTGAGTTCAGTAGGGACTTTGGTGTTTAAATGCTCGGACATTCTCTCCACATGACCCAGCCACCGAAGTCTTCCCACTTTTATAAATTTTGCGATGTTTAGCTCCTTAAACAGAGTATAGAGCTCATTTTTGTAACGTCTGCGCCAAAGTCTCTTTTCTAGATCCGGTTTGAAGATACGTCTCAAAAATTTCCTTTCAAAAACGTCCAGTGCTCGCTCATTCCTCTTAGTTAGTACCCACGTCTCAGCTGCGTACGTGAGCACTGGCTTAATAAGCGATTCTTCTGCCGTATACTTATCACCAAGTCCAACAATTTTAACCATTGGATTTTATGCTTTCGGTGTATATTACTTTTTTCCAAGTTTAGTATTCACTTCGTTTAGTAAAGTTATCAGCGGTTTTACAATCAATCATTATTGTTCCTTTTTTATTTTTACACGGACATATACAGCATAGCCCTTTAGGGACATTCTGGATTTCTTATAGCCCTTTAGGGACATTCTGGATTTCACAAATATTTTTTCTTTATAGTTTGGCTTCACAATGACATACAGTTAAAAAAAATTATCGAGAAAAGCTATTTTTTGGGTTAAACACTGATATTTGTTGTCTCTTTTGTTTTCTTCATTTCTTGTATGCATCGCGGCCAGTATGATTCGATTTTCCTTCATAATTAGTTCATTCAGTTCACTTAAGGCTTTGAGCCAAGGGCCTGAACTTATCGACAGTCGGACAGAGAGGAATCTTTTGGGGAAAACCACAAAAAGGCCGCGAAGTCACCTGAAAAGCGTTGTTTTCTCCCAAATGGTTAAAGATAAATTAGTCTGTCCGAAAACTTTTTTGGAGAACTCTGCACGTAGAACAGATTAGAGAAAATCTATCATTTTTAACCACATTAAGTGCACGCACTTCATGATGCATCACGCATATTTTATATCATCAACCGGAGTTCAGTGTTCCTCCGCGGCAAACAGCCGCTCATGTGGCCACCAAATAATGCAAGTCGCACAGGAATTACTCTCGGCGTAGCGACGCACACTTTTAAAGAAAGTTTTTCGAGAATAACTTGTATCACAGAATGTATATTTCAAAGAAAATTACACCAAGGAAAGGAAATTGGTCTCCCCACAGTATCATATTCGTTGTGATATTATTTATGCCAGAACAGATTTTCGCATTGCGTAGATAATATTAGTTTATATCCACTCCCTTACTTACTAAGTACTGCACTATCCGATCGTGCCTTCTATTAGCTGCTATCTGCAGTGCAGTGTGGCCATTATTATTTACCAAGTACATATCCCCTCCCTTCTCCACGAGATACTGCACAATCCGATCGTGTCCCGGGCCGGCTGCTGTCTGCAGTGCAGTATCGCCATCGTTATTTGCCAAGTTAATGTCCCCTCCCTTCTCCACTAAATGTTGTACTATCGGGAGGTGTCCATACAGGGCTGCCTGGTGCAGTGCAGTATCGCCAAATTGATTTACCTTATTCACATCCTCCCCCATCTCCACTATATATTGCACTACCGGCAAGTGTCCCTGCTGAGCTGCCCCGTGCAGTGCGGTATGGGCACAGTTATTGCCCTTGTAAATATCCCCTCCCTTCCCTACTAGATACCGCACTGCCGGAAGATTTCCATTCCGGGCTGCCCAGTGCAGTGCGGTATCGCCATCTTCATTTTCCGAGTTAATTTCACCTCCTTTCTCCACTAGATACCGCAATACCGGCAGGTATCCCTGCAGGGCTGCCATGTTCAGCGCAGTATAGCCATATTCATTTGCCGAGTTAATATCCCCTCCATTCTCCACTAAATACTGCACTACCGGGAAGTGTTCCATCTCGACTGCTATTTGCAGTGCGGTATATTCATCCAAAGAGCGAGCCGCTATGAAGTTGATTAAACTGTTTTGGTGTTGTTCTGTCCCCAAACTACCGATTAGGAGTTCTATAATGTCTTTATTATTTTCCTCGGCAGCTACGTGAAGTGCTGTATCTCGTGATTTGTTATCAAGGGGTGGTTCTGCTGTTTCCCTCCAAACTTTTCCGATATGTGAAGCGATGTACTCTCGTGCAGTGTCAGGAATTGTCTGATTTCTTAGGAAATTGTTAAGAAACATTCTGATGACTTTGTTAGAGGGCTGCACTAAGATATTGGATAGTAAAAAGTCCAAAATAGAGCGCCAACCATGCCAACGAGTTTTCTTACCGAGCCAACAGACAACTTGATCTGCGCAGAAGTACTCCGCCAGCGTGCGGTGGATGAAATCAAAGTCCCTTCCGTCTCCGCCCAACTGAACCAGCCCGATCCGGCATAACTCAGCTCCTTCCAAATCACTCTCAGAGTCCTCGCAAAGTTCTTCTGCAAAATCGGGGAAGAGTATTTGTAGGCTCAGCTTTCTATGGGTGCCTGTGATGACGGCAACGTTTGACTTGTAAAGATCTGGGGTCATTACAGCATTTAGCCCAATTTTGATCATAGAGTATATATTGTATTTTGCTTCAATAAATTTCTCGTATAAAGAAAATACACTATCCACCTGAAAGGCGTTTCCCAATTCAATTTGTGATGTGATGTAATCCTCGACCCGCTGCAGGAAAACCTCTGCCAGCATCCTCATTTGCAAGGGCACCCCCATGAAGTTCTGGATGTCTCCCCCGAGATTATTATTAGCTTCGGCGAACAAAGCTACCGCGCACTCTTCAAGCTTCTCGTCTTCACGACTTCCCGGCTCCAGCAGGAGGTGCGAGTGCCAGAACTCCCGGAGGTAGTCCCGCTGTTGCTGTTCTTCAATCTTTTTGAAAGTCACAGAAAACGTGGATAAACCATCCTCGAGCAATTCTCTGTCATGCAATCGCGTAGTTACCCATATGTTGGCCGTGGTTTCGTTTTTGAAATATTTCAAAATATCTAAAACCTTGTTCTTGGAGGAACCATCCTTTATTTCATCAAAACCATCGAACAATATACAAGGCTTACTAGTACAGTTGTGATGTAAACAGAATTGCAATATTCGTCGCGGCAAACTGCCTTCCATTAGTTGTTCTATCAGTTGGTTCTCATAGCTTTCTGTTGGTTTGGTGGGTACATTCCCAGGGGGAATTTTAAATACTTTCAGGTCTTTGAAAATTATCCAGGCGGTGACCAGCCGTCGGGAAATGCTCAACAGGCTAGTGGACTTCCCCATACCAGGTTCATCCGCTATTATCACCACCTTCAAGTCCGAAGTTCCCAACTCCTCCTCAGTAACTGCGTAACCGGTGTCGAGAAGCACGTGTGGGCGCAGATATTCCAACGTCCCCATTGAACATTGCCACAAAAATCTCTCTCCGTTTTCATCAAACTTCAATAAGTGAACAGGCTTTTCATAATCTCCTTTCAAAATGAACATATATACATAAATAATTATGTTTACGTCCCTATCCGAGGGTACTGTGAGGATGTTTTCATCGTTCAAAAATATGTCTCTCTCTGTTTCGGGAACCATTGGCATTAACAACCGCACCAGACTCTGTTTGCTCGGTGCACCCTGGAATATAAATATATTTTTACTTTCACTCAACGACGCCAAGTCTTTTAATTTAAACACAACCTGGTGATGGAATTGTCTTGTCATATAAAAGCTCTTGTGGAAGATCTGTTTAACGGTTGCAGCTGTAGAATAATCGTTTACTTCTAGCCGATACACTTTTTTTCTGGATTATCTAATATAGCCTGTTTAAATCTCTCTTCCCCGGCTAATCCAGTCTCCGGTACCCAAATGACGTTGGCCGCACCCGAGTCTGATCCCGCGAGTTCATTTCTCAATCCGTCTTGATGCTCGCCGCTGATCACCAGTAGGTCTCCTGACGATGCGATTCTTGCCAATTTTTCTACGTCAACTCTTCTATCTATTATGGAACCATTTGCGCTACTTTCAATAAAATTTGGGCATGAGTTCTTTACATTTATTACATATTTATCGCTCTTAAGAATATTTTTGAAATCTGTTGAGTCTATGAAATTATCAATCACTAATGAAAACTTGTCTAAATTATGTTCTCCCACGAAATCTGCTATACTTAAAATTGTTCCTCCAATGTCCAATATTGTCTTTTCAAAGAGTTTCTTTTTCGAGTCACGCGTCAGCTGGGAAGGTACAAAAGAACTTTGAACCGGAACGACCCCCGTGAAACTCAAATTAGTGTTTTGATCAGACACGAAGATAATTTTCTTGTTTGTGCAACGGAGAAAAATTTCAAAAATTTTATCACTTTGGACGATTCCAGATACATCCGTCAAGGCACAGTCAATCACCAATAAGTTAGTAAAATCATTCTCTGAGAGGTTCTTTGTGAACACTGTGGTATTTAAGTTTATCATGTCTGTCCAGCGAAGAAACGTTTGAGATTGTACATATGATGACGGCTCCCGCAGTTGACGGCCAATACTCCACAACCGGAGCATTTCTAAATCGCAGTCTTCGGTCTTAATTTGCCAGATTCGGTGCTCAGATTTTAAGAACACCCCGAGCCCGATTTTGTCATCTGAGAAATCCAAGTGACATTTTGGCAAGGAGTTGAGGTAACTTTGGTTTGTCACAGATAATATGATTTTTGGTATTTCTTGGCTCTGCTGGTCTACCGCAGCCATCAGCTCTGCGCAGAACCAGCGCACCAACAGTTTAGCTCGCCTGACAACCTTATATATGTCTTCCTCGCAGACACAAGTTATTGTACGATTATTCATATTTATAGAAAAATCTACAAATAATTTATCGCATTCTCCCAAACCGTACTTGGTAAGGAAACTTTGTATCTTATTAGTCTGAACATTTTCCCTTTTAAAAATTACCCAAAAATCGAGCAATTTCAACTCGTCTTCTGAAAACATCCTCAGACTGGCAGATTTGTCAGATGTTGTTTTATATCGTATACTGGAATCATTGTATTGCTCAGGGTTCAGGTGATATTCATCCGCATGCTTCACTTTCTCATAGAAACTTTTGTATTCTGTCTTACCCCAAAAATTAAACATTTGCTTTATCTTGCTCAAGGGCCAGTCCTCTATTTCGTGTATTCCTCTTTTATCCTTCAATGCTTTCGCTAAATTTTCCATACTGTGGGTTTTTAAAGTATAATTGACAGTTTTGCGGTCAACTACGTTAAAATGTGACATTTCTACCTTCACCCGGTATATGCCGCCAACATGTAAGCCGAAGGTATTGATGCGGTTTGGCGCAGACAGGTAGCTGGATATATCCAACGATTCAAATAGCATTGTTCTCCGGTACCTAACATCGCAGGTATCGATGATTTCCTCCAACATATCCTTGCAGCCGGGACTTTCGAAGGCCACGACGTGTGCGTGGAGGCTGTTCAGCAGGTCGCAGATCTTGATGAACTTTCTGTCCTTCGTTTGCAGAAACTTTACACCGAAGCCGGTGACCTGGGCCAGCCAGCCGCCCAGGGAGTGCCCCGTGATAGACAGATGAAAGCGGTAGCCGGGTTGTTTGTTGGCTTCAATGATGGCGCACTTTACCTTATCGGCAAATGTAGCTGCGGAACTCATACGAGGTGAATAATTGTTGTAAACTACTCCATTCAAATTAGTCGACATGGCTCCCGTATTGCTCGGAATGGTTCCCCTATGGGCCAGGACCACCTGCTGCCGGGAGGGGCTGATGAACGCGGCCCCGAAGTATCCGTTGTTCCAGGCATCGTTGCGCGCTGTCGTTAATAGCTTCCAATCACCTAATTTAAGTTCCTGGAGTTTATCTGTAATGTCTTTGTACACGGCAGAAGCGAAGTCAGCCAGCTCGGCGGGGTTGGGGTACGGGGTCGACATGAACTCATCACACAGTATCCCGCTCGTAATATCGAAAGATGAACAGCTTACCAGCGCAGGCAGGATATCTTCGCAGCTGTACTTTAACTCGGAATCCACCTCCATGATGTGGGAGCACCGAACAAGCGGTGGCGGTCTTATCGAGCAACTCTGCAATAAATAATTATTTATTTATTTCAATATTTGACACAGACGTATCTTCTACATAAAATAATATACAAGAAATCCAAAAAGTAGAACAGAAAAAAATTACAGAAATTACATTGTATAGGTAGTTGTTTAAAGTTTTAAAAGTAATTTAGAAAAAGGAGGTGTGAAATATAACTAACTAACTAACTAACTAACCATCACGCCGTTTCCCTGCAGGGGTAGGCAGAGAGGATTGAACGCCACACTCTTCTATCCTGGCACACCACTTTTGCTTCGGCCACATTCATACATCTTCTCATACACGTTCTACGATTGTTGCGGCTTTTAACAGGGCCATCCTCAAATACTTGTAGTACCTGATCGTGCCAGGTCTTTCGCGGACGCCCTCTATTCCTGTTGCCTTCAACATTCGCCTCATATATTTTCTTAACCATCCTTTCCTCGTTCATACGTTCCACATGACCAAACCATCTCAGCACTCCTTTCCTTATTCTATCTACCACACTACAGCCAGCATTGCATTCACTTCTAATTTGTTCATTCCTCACTCTATCGACCAAAGATTTTCCACACAAGCGTCTTAGTGACCGCATTTCAACCGCATTCAGTCTACTTTCATTCCTCTTTTGCCAATTCCAGGCTTCACTTCCATACATAATGGTTGGCACTAGAACGCCATTATGTACCGCTAGTCTTGCTTCTTTTGACAGATTCTTATTGGCCATAATTGCATTTAGTGCACCATTAACTTTGTTTCCCGCAGTTACTCTCCTTTCGATATCATTCTTAGCCTTGCCGTCTCTACTAAACATACTTCCCAAATACACAAACTCGTTCACTTGTTCTAAGCATTCGTTGATTATAATTACATCACACTTAGTCACTCTTTCGTCTCTCTTGAATATCATCACTTTCGATTTGCTGACATTCATCAAAAGTTCACTCTGCATGCATACATCGGACATCCTGGATACCAAGCACTGCAGATCAGCTTCACTGTTAGCCACTAATACAAAATATATGCAAGATTAAACAAATAGGTATAATTAGTTGTTTGTGATGCATTATGAATTCAGGGTGTATAGCTTTTAGTTACGAATCTTTTTATTGTGCTATTATTATAAAAATTAAAAGCTACGGGAATGAGGAAATACACTTTGAAATTGATTGAAAGCTACCTATTTTCTATTAATCTCTTTGTCAAAATACACGATTATAGGTCCTTTCCAATTGAGGCATCCCACTTCGGGCCTATTTTTTTTTACTTTTTATAAATGATATTGTTGACATATTTTAAGGAGTTCATGTTTTGCTGTTTGCAGATGATCTTAAAATATATAAAGCGACCTCAAACATAAACGACCGTATTACTTTGTAAAATAATCTAAATCTGTTTTATACGTGGTGCTGCAATAATAAACTACATATATCTTAATATGTAAAAATGTAAACAAATAAGTTTTAATAGAAGTAAAAATAAAACCATATATCAATACTGCATTAACACTAATGATCTATGCAGAGTTTAGGTTATTCGGGATTTGGGTGTGTTTTTCGATGAAAGATTGTCCTTTATTCAACAATATAACGAAATTTGCAACAAAGCAATGAAATCCTTTGGATTTGTGTTAAGGACCGCAAAAAACTTTGATTCGCTCTGTTCTCTTATTACATTATATACACATTATACATTCATTGTAATAAGTACATTGGAATACAAGTCAAATTTGTAGTATTCTTACAATGACACACACTCTAGGAAAATAGAAAGAGTACAACACAAATTCTTGAGATTTATATATTTTAAAATGCGTATTACAATAGAAAGCGTAAATTATAATAATTTAATAAATTAATGCATATCATTTGAAAAAATTATCATACAGATTTCAGAGATATAGTGTTCCTATTTAAAATTGATAAGAGAGACAAACGAGACATCACGAAGTGTTCTTTGTAGGGACCTACAGGAATAACTATGCATTAAATTCACCGTTAACACGCATGCATCGCCTTGGAAACAAATTTTCGGAATTTTTAGACATTTTTCGTTATGGGAGCATACCCGAATTAAGGAATTACTGAGACGTAGAAAATATATCAATAGAATTAATTACCGTTTTGTTCCCCAAGAATAATATATATTTAGTTATTTTAAAGTATCCTAATTATTATTGTTTATTCCCCATTTAAATATGTTTTGATTTTATCTTTTATATCTATTTTTCGGTTTATTTTATCTTCTTATCTTATTTATCTGGTATATTGGTTTAATTATATTTATTTTAAAGGTCTCCAATTATTATTACAACTTACAACTTACAATTTACAACTCTAACATAAAATAAAAAATAAAACAGTGGATCCGAAACAAGGGGAGAGATAAAATAGGCACACTTACACAAACAACCTAACACAATATAACCTCATATATAATAATAATAATAATAATTGGATAATTTGTATAGCGCCGTTTTCGCGAAATACTCACCTCAAGGGCGCTTTACATAGAGAAATTATTATCCTACAAGACAACTTACTGCTAGAAAAGAAAAAACTTATTTACTATTACTTATTCACTAGGTGGCATACAAGAAGTGGAATTAAAATTGAGTACTATAATAGTTTGTGAGTCCCTGAAAGAATTATGTGTTTTCGCGGAGTGCACAATATGAGTGGAAAACATTAGCTTGCGTTGTTGTGGTTAGATTTTATAGGTTTTTATAGGATTGTCTAAATAAATGCGTCTTAAGTTGTTTTTTGAACAGTGGTAAGCTGTCAGTTTGTCTCAGTTTGTTAGGTAGTTTGTTCCATAACTTTGGTCCAGCCACCGCGAAAGCACGATCACCGAAATTAGTTTTGTGGACGCGATTTACTTCAGCTAACCTATTTGTATTAGATGTTGATGCTGAGCGAAGTGTTAGTTGTCTATTATTTGCGGAGAATGGAATGCAGAAGTCGGTTATGTATTGAGGGGCCATGTTGTGAATAGCCTTAAATATTGTAAAACAAAGCTTATATTCAATCCTCTCTGGACATCTAAGCCAGTGAAGGTTTTGAAGATGGTTTGAGATGTGCGCAAACTTTGAAACGCCGGTAATAAGTCTTGCGGCGGCATTGAATACAGCTTGTAATTTGTTTATTTCCTGTTTCGGGAGATGAGCGTAGATACCATTACAGTAGTCTAAGCGAGAGATAACGTATGCATTTATTAGTGATTTTGTTGCTTCTGTTGGGATGCTTTTGCGAATAGATTTAATGCGGCGTAAATGATAGAATGCAGAGCTGGTTGTGCTATTAATTTGTTTACTAAGAGACATGCTTGAATCCAAGTAGACTCCAAGTAGTTTGACATTAGTTTTAGGAATTATGTCAATATTTGAAATAGAGAGTGGGAGTTTTTCCAACAGGTGTTGGCGTCTTCGGGTAGCTGTCCAAAGGAACTCAGTTTTGGTCGGGTTAAGTTTCAGTTTATTCGAGGACATCCAAAGGTTTACGTCATTTATGCACTGAATGATAGATTGTTTTAGTATGTTTGTATCGTTTGGAGAACAATGGAAGTATAGTTGCCAGTCATCAGCATAACAGTGAGCTAGAAGTCCGTGTGTGGTAATGATATCAAATAAATCTTTTGTGTACATGATGAAAAGTAAAGGACCTAATACCGATCCTTGTGGAACACCTGACTTCATACAAGCCGGTGCTGATTCAATGTTATCAATAACTACCGTTTGGAAACGGTTCGAGAGATAGGATTGGAACCATTTAAGCGCTGTACCGCGTAGACCGTAAGATACTTCCATTCTTCTCAGCAAGAGGTCATGGTCAATTGTGTCAAAAGCGGCACTCATGTCAAGAAGAGAGACGAGTACTAATTTGCCCGTATCTATTGCGAGTATGATGTCAGATAAAATTTTAAGGAGTCCGGTTTCTGTAGAGTGGTGTTTTCTGTAGGCTGATTGAAATTTACTAAATAAATTGTGTGCGTCCATATATGCATTCAGCCGCGAAGACACAATTCTTTCAAGCAGTTTGGCGATAAGTGGTAAATTGGATATAGGTCTGTAATTATTGAGGTCTTCTGTATCTAGCGTAGGTTTTTTTAAAATTGGAGTCACTATTGCACTTTTCAGAAAGTCGGGAACTTCTCCAGTGCCTAACGACATGTTGTAAAGTTTACAAAGAAAAGGTGCTAGTTCTTGTATGCAGGATTTGAAAAGCCAAGTTGGTATGGGGTCCAGGGCACAATGTTTGGTTGGAGAGATTCTCGTAATACGTATAATTTCTGCAATGTTAGTGTCTGACAGAGTGTCAAATATAGTGTCACCTGGTAAGAATGATGGTTCTGTACTAGATAATGTTGAAAGCCTAATTTTGTTTATCTTATCTTCGAAGAAGTCTGACATTTTGCTTGGGGTGATATTTATAGAAGGAGTTTTGTATGCTTGCGTACATATTAGTATATATGATATATTTTCTATTATGTTACTTTTAACATTTTATTATCTAATTACTATGTTTTGAACCTACACAATATTGTAAACTATGCTTGTCTCAACACAGATATTTTTAGTGAGACAGGCACAGTCCAAAAAAAAATGATACTTAAAATTAAATAGAAATAAATAAATAACTGTTTGCTTGTGTACTAATCATCGTTTGGTATATATTGTTCATTTATTTTATATTTTTCATTTTATTTTGTTTTATATTCTTACATTTATATTGTTACATTTTGTATCGTTCATTTATCTTAAATATGTTCTATTTATATCATTATTTTTAATTATTTATTGTAAAGCGTGTTTTATGTTAGGTATATAAATATCCTTTTAATTTTCTTGTACTGCAAAAGCCCACTAGGGCGTTTATTATTAATAAATAAATAAACAAAATAAAATAAACTGAAATTAAAAATATCAGAGATATGTACATAGATGTTACCTAGCCTATGAAGTCTGGGTACAAGAGAGTTAAAATGCAAGTTGGTTTTAGTGTCGTCACAATAAAATAGTGTAGGTATTCGTAAAGCTCTTTCAGGCGCATGAAACATAAACAAACACAAAATATCAGGGGTATCAAAATACGAGTTAATAATTTTGTAGAGTAAAATTAAATCAGATACAACTCTCCTGCTGGATAATGCCAATAATCCAGTAAAAAATTGAAATATTGTGTAGTGATATTTGGGATGTGAAGTCGACTGTTAATGTAACGTAGTAATTTTTGTTGGATGTCAGTTACAGGAAGTATATACCCAAGTGAAAATTATATTTTTATAGTTCATATAATCACATCCCCAGACATAGCAACCCCTAAATAGCTATTGTAAGGTAACGGATGCGGCTGTTGGTCGTAAATAATAAGCCTTTTCCTTACTTTGAATCTATATAATTTGTTGAAAACTAATTATTTTTATTGTATTTTTGTTTTCTTAAATTCATTATTTATCATGTCTCTCATAAATTTATTTATATTTTGTTATTGCCTATACTTGGAGTTTCTATTTTTTATTTTTTAGTATTTTTTTTGTATCCTGATAAAGAGTCTGTTGGTTGGTTGTTGGTCTTACTTTCTTATTAACTCCTGTGTGTCGGTGATGTAACGTAGGTCTACCTGTCATACAAAATATGAAATATCTACCTTATTTACGAAAAACTAAAACGTCACATTTTTTGTAATCATCAAATATACATTTTCACACCAAAATTACTAAATTAAACTGTTAGGAATGTACGAATTTTTTAATTAAAAAATGTTTATTCATTACTCTCGTATTTTCGGCCAGTGTGCAAGAGAGAGCAGAATATTATACATCGCAGTTAAATCGAGCAAGAAAGAGCACGACAATACCATACATTTCATGTAGGACAGAGATGGCGGTTGCTTGGGTTTCGGCGAAAGCAAAAGAATATAGAAAGAGTACGGTAGAGTCGGGTAACATGTGTTAGACAAAGACGGAGTGCAGGTGACTGAAGCGAGCTGGCGACCGCTTCGTTGTATTCAGTTTCCAATGAAACATCGGCGGAAGCGCACGCAAATTCGATTTGCCATAATTTTATAATAATTTACTAAAATAATGCAAATATGTATGTTTACCTTACATAATTATATAAAGGGACCTTTTAAAAGTCTTATCTGTATCTTATTTATGTATATTTTATCACATATTAAAAACTATGCCGATTTTTAATCAGGTAACGCTGTGTTACTCCACCGTCCCCAAAGTTTTTTTTAGCACAGTCTTTTAAGAGTTAATTATAATAAAATATTATCACAAAGTGAAGGTTCGATGAGAATATCATATACTGCGCTAAAACAAGCTGTACAAAAAATATACTTAGATAACTAAAAACTTTACAGTAATATAATGGCATCGGAAAGAGTTGGTCGTGAATGCTTCAAGAATCTGGAGATCGCAAAAGCATCTCACGGGTATTTTAAAATTTCAATCAACAAGAATTGAAGAAATGAGAAAAGCACTCAATTGGATGAACATTTAAAAATTAATTATTTATAACGTTCTCACATTTGTACACAAAATTTTCAATAACAAAATGCCAAAATATTAAAAAAAATATATTGTAAATAGTGATGTACATACATATAACACCAGAAATAGGAATAGAATAAGATTACCATATGAGGAAAAAGTATGTACACAGAATTGAATTGAATTGAATTGAATACAAAAGAGTTGTAGAGCATAAGATGTATTATTTTTTATATTATAGATTGTACCATAGATTAGATCATATTATAAGATGTATATATATATATATGTTAGTTCTAACTACTTTGGGGGTAACCCGCGTCAAATTCTGGTCGTCAGGACCAATCGTCTGCCGATGTTTCGAACAGATCTCACTGTTCACCTTCAGGGCGCCTTGTCGATGAGCTGCTTCTCCAAAAAGCGTACAACCGTTTGGGTCCGGAGCTCACCGTCAAGTGAAAGTTTGAAAAATTCTGCGTCAGGTGTTTGTGGAGGAGTTGGTTTCTCCAGCGACGCCGTTAATGAGATATAAATGTAAATATGAAGGTTATTTTGAAAAGTATATTAGTAATAGATTTAAGAATGTAAAGTGTAAAATACTAGTTAATATACAATGTAATATTAACTACTTAAGAAATAAATTTAAAAAAAAATTAAAACTTAAAAAACTGTGCGAAGTGAGAGAGTGTACAGTATTCCTAAAACCTTGAATTTCAAACATAAAACTAAAACTTCACCACAGAAGTCATTTCTTTTTATATTAATATAATAGATCGCAGCAATACAGTGTTCTGGAATGGAAGGTTTTTTGCGATAGAGTGGTGATGGTTTTTACCGTGCACTTTTATACAGCTCTATGGGAAAGTAACGGTCTTTGATAGATGCTTAACAAGCTGCTGACAGAAGTACATCGAGGATTCTCGAGAAACGATCATATTTTGATGATAGAGGTTCCCAGGAAACTTTTAGATCTCTCTTATTATTTTGGATAATTTAAAAATGATAAACTTACAATAGAAGGCAGACAAGCTGGGTGCTACTAGTGGTGCAGAGTGGCGATAATATTTTTGACTGCGATGTCGTTTCCTGAAAAAATTAAAAAATATTCTATGATGGGAGTTGCAGAAATTCACGGCTGGTTAATTTCTAGGTAGCATGAAATACTAAATTTCTACAACAGTTGAACGATATAGAAAGTGCATTTAATCTAGTCGTCCATTTAAGACAGGAACGAAAGCAATAATGGAAAAATGACGTTCAATGTGACATGTAGTTTTCGATCCTTCTGGTTATTCTGAAAAATTAAAAAGGGATTCACTTACAGCAGACGGCTTGTTGGGTACTATTAGTGGTGCAGAAGAGTGGCGCTTATGCTCGGGGCTGCAGTGTGTGGTGATCTAAAATTATAAATAAATATCTTGTCAACTTGACGTTGCATAGACTCTTTAAATTTGATTGAGGAAGCGCAGAACGTGCATCAAATATTAAAACTGGAAACAAAATCTAAATGCAAGTAACTAGTAAGGCTGCATGAAAATGTGAATTTGTGCAACAACTGGATGATATAGAAAGTGCAATAAATATTGCCTAAAAACTACTTCTACTGTATTATGGTGTAAATAATCAGATATAACGGGTTGAATAAGAAGTTCACAGGAGACTTAAAGATCTCTTGTTTTTCTGTAAAATTTAAAAGTGATTAACTTACAACAGAAGGCAGGCAAGCTGGGTTCTACTAGTGGTGCAGAGGAGTGGCGATAATATTTTTGGCTGTGCGGTGTCGTTTCCTGAAAACATTAAGTAATATTCTATGATGGGAGTTGCAGGACTTCTACCCATTTAAAGCATGATGAAATACTACGTTTGTACAACTAAGTGGTATAGAAAGTGCTTTACATCTTGTCGTCCATTAAAGTTAGAATGAACGCCAGCAATATCGAAAAAATGACGTTCAATGTGACATGTTGTGGAAGATCGGACGATATTGAGTTTAATATGTGGTTACAAAACCTTTCGACCCTTCTGGTTATTCTGAAAATTTAAAAAGTCATTAACTTACAGGTGAAGACAGAAGAGTAGTGGTGCAGAGGAGTGGCGCTAATACTCGGGGCTAAGCATTTTGATGATCTGAAAATGAATAGCTAATCAATTGCCGAGAGTAAATAGCATGAGATCACAAATAAAAAGACTTAAAAATGTAACAGAGGAAGCGCGGAATATTGTCAACTTGGGTTACATATTAAATCTGGAGGCAGAATCTTAATGCAAGTAACTAGTAAGGTAACATGAAAAAATTTGTACAACAACCGGACGATATCGAAAATGCATTAAATTTTGTCTAAGAAATTACATCAACTATTTTATGGAGTTGAGAATAAGCATCTAATGAGTTGAATATGAGATTTCCAGGGAACTTTTAGATCTCTCTAGTTATTCAGGAAAATTATTAGGTTATTAACTTACAGCTGAAGGCAGGCTAGTTGGATATCGCTAGAGGTGCTGAGGAGTAGCGATAATATTCTTGGCTGTGCGGTGTCGTTGCTTAAAAGCATTAAGGAGTTTCAGAACTTCTAAGCACTTAAGGCAACATGAAAAACTAATTTTGTACAACAACTAGTTTAATATTTTATAATCCAATAATGGAAAAATGACGTTCAATGTGACGTATAGTGAAAGGTTTTTTAGTTTAGTATAAGGTTTCAAGGACACTTTCGACCCCTCTGTTTATTCTTAACAATTATAAAATGGTTAACTTACAGCTGAAGGCAGACAAGCTGGGTTCGACTAAGGATAAAGAGGATCAGAGCTAATATTCTTGGTTGTGTAGTGTCGTTACCTGAAAACAAAAGCGAATATTCTATCAACTGGGTGTTAAAGAATTTCCAGGCAGAGAACATTTAAGTCAGCATGAAAAACTAAATTTGTATATTAACTGGAAGATATAGAAAGTTTATAAAATCTTGTCGTCCATTAAAGTCCAGAATTAATGCCAACAATATTAGAAACATGACGTTCAATGTGACTTGTAGTGAAAGATCGGATAATTCTGCTTTTAATAAGAGGTTTCAAGGAAACTTTCGACTCATATTGTTGTTCTGAAAAATTAAAAATGCCTTTACTTACAGGAGAAGGCAGGCTAATTAGTACTACAAGTGTAGCAGAGGAAAGGCGCTTTTTCTGAGAAAAAAATAAATATCCTATTAATTTGGCATTGTTGAGAATAACTAAGATAGTATCATAATTTCAAAACTCTTATAAATGTGATAGAGGAATCAAAGAATACTGTTATCCTGCGTTGAAAATTAAATCTGGAGGCAGAATCTAAATGCAATTAACAAGTAAGGCAGCAATAAAAATATATAGTTTTACAACACCTGGATAATATAGAAAGTGCATAAAATTTTGTGTAAAAAATGTTTTTTTCGTCTTTTTCTAAAATAAATACACAATAAACTTCATTGTACAAAGAGCCTTCATGAGTACAAGAGGATGCGTGGACCAGATTTTCTCACTGCGCCAGATGACGGAAAAGTTTTTGGCAAAGAACCAAAAACTTTTTTGTGCCTTTGTGGATCTCCAAAAAGCGTATGACAGAGTGACAAGACGAAAGTTATGGAAGGTTTTGTCTGAATACGGGGTGAAGAGTAAACTCATACAGGCAATTGCATCCCTGTACGAAGGAAGTAGTGCTTGCGTGAGAATTAATGGGGCATTCACATCATGGATTGATATAACAAAAGGTGTCAAACAGGGATGCGTAATGTCACCATGGTTTTTCAACCTGTATATGGATAATTGTATGAACTGAAGGAACTAGAAGTTGGAGCGAAAATGGATGGACTCACCATATCCTGCCTACTATACGCAGACGACGCAGTATTAGTGGCTAACAGTGAAGCTGATCTGCAGTGCCTGGTATACAGGCTGTCCGATGTATGCATGCAGAGTGATCTTATGATGAATGTTAGCAAATCGAAAGTGATGGTATTCGAGAGAGATGAAAGAGTGACTTAGTGTGATGTAATTGTAAATAAAGAATGCTTTGAACAAGTGAACGTGTTTGTGTATTTGGGAAGTATGTTTACTAAAGACGGCAACGATGAGAATGATATCGAAAGGAGAGTAACTGCGGGAAACAAAGTTAATGGTGCACTAAATGCAATTATGGCCAATAAGAATCTGTCAAAGGAAGCAAGACTAGCGGTGCATAATGGCGTTCTAGTGCCAACTCTTATGTATGGAAGTGAAGCCTGGAATTGGCAAAAGAGGAATGAAAGTAGACTGAATGCGATGGAAATGCGGTCACTAAGACGTTTGTGTGGAAAATCTTTGGTCGATAGAGTGAGGAATTAACAAATTAGAAGTGAATGCAAGGCTGGCTGTAGTGTGGTAGATAGAATAAAGAAAGGAGTGCTAGATGGTTTGGTCATGTGGAATATATGAACGAGGAAAGGATGGTTAAGAAAATATATGAGGCGAGTGTTGAAGGCAACAAGAATAGAGGGCGTCCGCGAAAGACCTGGCACGATCGGGTACTACAAGTATTTGAGGATGGCCCTGTTAAAAGCCGCAACAACCGTAGAACGTGTATGAGAAGATGTATGAATGTGGCCGAAGCAAAAGTGGTGTGCCAGGATAGAAAAGTGTGGCATTCAATCCTCTCTGCCTACCCCTGCGGGGAAACGGCGTGATGGTTAGTTAGTTAGTTAGTTAGTATAAACTTCGTTTTCACCACTTTTGTATTGAAAATATCAACATGTTTCAGGTCTTATGGCCCCTTCGTCAGGATACAATTGTATACCAACAAAATTAAATTAAAAAATCAATATATTAAAAACGTTATATATGTATAAAATAAATACTTATAAAGTACCTACTTAACATGAAAATATATTTATAAGATAACTATTTGTAAAAAGGACCTGGATATTTATAATATTCAATTTACTATTAACACTTTTTCTTATTTCCAAAATATCTTATTTATCAAACTGTGATTCTGTATAATTTGGATTGGAGGATCAGCATATAACGAGTTGAATAAGAGGTTCACAGGAAACTTTCAGATCTCTGGTGATTCTGTAAAATTAGAAAGTGATAAACTTACAGTGGGAGGCAGGCTAGCTGGGTACTGCCACTGCGTCATTGCGCAGAGGATTGGCGCTAATGCTCGCAGCTGTACGTTGTAGTAGCCTGAAACCAACCAAAAGTATATTATCACTTGGGCGTTGCAGAGAATGAGTGCGATGGGATAATAGTGTCGCTGATGAGTGTTAAATATCGAATCTGGAACCAGAACCTTATACCCTTTTTAAAAGATAAATATTTATACGTAAACGTATATTTAAGGTAAACGCAGGTGGAAATTTTTTGTGATAACTTATTTCATTTTGTTGTTATTTTTGTTGGCAGTATTTATTATAATCTTTGTTTTCTGAGAAATTTCCAGTGGGATAGTTGAAAAATTAAAGATATAGTCTATTAAAAAATTTCTTGATTATAAGAAAGCAGCTGGACCTGATGAAGTTCCTGTCATATTTTTGGGAAATACTCAATCATTTTTTGTAAACTAGCAAAGCCTTGTCTTTTAAAATTTAAAAATTAAAAATTTTAAAATTCAGATTGCGCGTATAGGAACCGATCGGAAACAAAAGCAGAATTTTTTCGTTCATCCTTACCCTTCCCCTCCCCCTGATATATTTCCATGCAAATCTGTACCGTTTGACCGATCTATTCCAAATTTTGCACAATTATTCTTTAAAACCCGGCGGGTAACATAGGTGACATTTCCCCCTCCCTTTTTGCCTCACCCCTTCCCCAGATATTTTTTTTATACGAATCTATGACGTTTGATCGATCTAACTCAAAGCTTGTACACTTATTTCTTAGGTCCCGGCGGATAACATACGTTACATTTCCCCCTGGACATCTCTTCCATCCCAGCCTAAATATAGTGGGAATATTGTTTTCAATAGAGACTTTGCGAAACCGACCGTCCGCCGACAAACTAATTTTTAATTTCGTCCTGAACCCGGGCAACGCCGGGTACAAACAGCTAGTTTTCAATAAATAATAATAATTATTATTATAGGTCTTTATGTCAGCTTATTGAGAATAAATTCTCACTTATAATAAAAATAGAATAACAACAAAAAACATACAAGTAAAATAAGAAAAGTTAATTATTTCGATATTTAAAATAGTAAGTAGAAAATAGAAAATAATATAAAAAATAATACTAATTCGCTGAACACCATGCAGAACAGTCACTGTTGCACAATTAGTTTCCATATTTTGGGCATTCGGGAGTCAAACATATAACAGCTGTTTGAATAATGGAATTTCCAGACTTCCCACATCCTCTTTCTTATGCTAGCTATCTTCAATCTTTGGAGAGCAGCAAAGCCATGGACCCTGTGTTCTGTGAACATTTGAGATGCACTGCAACGCCAGGGTAGACCGAGCATTATCCTGAAGGCATTGTTGTATTGCACTCTCATAGAATTATAGGACATGCGTGTCTGCACCACAGCTTACTTGTGTTCAGATTCTTGCAATAAGTAACGAAAAGGTATCTTTTCATTTCGTTACTGCATCTAAGTCTAGCGTGTTGGACCTTACACTAATATCTCGTCAAGCGTGCAACCTTCCAGATATGCAGAAACCCTAACTAAACAGTAAAACCCTGTTATACTATACAGTAAGTAAAGCTGCTCTGTTTATCGCTGTTTCAGTATTACCTGCTATTAATAAAAACTACGGGATCACGGATGCATCATGTAGATAGCGTCAATCTTTCCTGGAATGAGTGAAGAGACCGAGAAATGTTTGGAAAGTGTATGAAAGAATGTACGGCTGGAGCTGAGCAAGGAAGTTGACAGGACAATCCATTATTGATAATTACAAAATTGTCAAGCTAGCTAATGAAACAGGGTTGGGGAATATTAATACGCAGAATATGGATGAATTATTGGAAGTTAAAACTGGTGAAAGTCTCAAAAAATAGTAGAAATTGGCGTTTCTGAAGATGAGAAGCATAAAGACCTTTCAAAAGTTTAGTCACTGTACAGTACCGCGCCGACTCGCGCCTGTGTGAGAAACCTATGAAGCGTCTCTTTTTTTTGTCGTCGTGTTTCGACATGAATATTTTTATTACTCCCTTTATATTAACTCGTGGCGCCTACTTGCTTGCTTGCTTGCCGGCTTGCCGTCAACAATAACCTTGGATCGATTTTTGACCCTTTTCCTGTGATCCAATCGTGGCGGCGATCAAGAAGATCTATCGAATTTTCGTTAAAAAAAATTAATTATTATAGTATAATTTCGTATTTTTAGAAATTTCATTGGTTTTTTCAAATTGGAAACATTAGAAAAGTTTGATTATGGCGGCCCGATGACGTCGCGGAATATTTTCTAAATTTGAATTACTCCGTCGGTATGCACTTCACTACAGGTACTTCACTACAAATGTCGAAAATCTAAATTGACTGACAAATGTTTTTAGAATTTAATCTTCAAAGCATGAATTGTCTTATCAAATCTCAAGACATCTGACATTTTAGAAATATATTAAATTACTGTAAGTTTAGTGTTATGTTATATGTTTTAATTCGTCTTTAATTGACGTTATATTTTACAAAGAAAGGGAGTATAATAAAAACTTGGTTTTTATCGGTTACTTAGTTTTTCAAATCTTGTCTGAAATATCTTCTCCAATTTTATAAACTATTTTTAAATATATAAAAACGGTTCACTTCAATTAGATAATTTATAACTTCTTCAAATATGGCAAAATTATTTTGTGGTGACATAATTATAATTTATATAAATTAACTTTGTAGTATAAGTCCTTTAGTGGCTGATATATTTTTAAATAATTTAGAGAAATGAATGCTTTATTATTAAAATAATTCAACAATATTCAATTCTTCTAACCATCCATATTCTCAAAAATTGTCAACTTTTCACTCAATGTTAAATAGATTAATTAATATTCCATTATCTGTTGATAATTTTAATATTGAATTAAAAATTATTAAACAGATCGTGTTTAATAATGGTTATGATAAAAAATTAATTGATATTATGTTAAATAAAAAGTACAATTTTTTTTAAAATCTTTTGTGTACCCTTAAATTTTTGATTCTGATAAACATTGGAGGAAAATTATATTTATAAATAATAAAATTCCTAATTCAATAGTTAAAAATATCTCAAATGTTATTCAACCAGCTTTTTATACTAATAATAAATTTAAAAAATACTTAATAAATAATAAAGATACCCGATTTTTTTTTTAATTAAAAAAAAATCGGGTGTTTATAAATTGATTTGTAATGATTGTGATTATTTTTATATAGGAAAAACGTGTATAAATTTTGAAGTTAGAGTTAACGAACACCTAAGGTGTTTAAATAGTAATAATTATTCCGAATTTGCTAACCATCAACCATTTTGGCTATGGATCATTCTTTTGATATTAATAGGGGTTTAAAAATTTTACATACAAATTATACAGAATCACAGTTTGATAAATTAGAAATTTTGGATATAAGAAAGAGTGTTAATAGTTAATTGAATGTTATAAATAATCAGGTCCTTTTTGCAAATAGTCATCTTTTAAATTTATTTTTATTATCATTTTCGATGTTTTTAATATTTTAATCTATAACATAACTTTTTAATATTTTAATCTATACTTCGATTTTTAAATTTTATTTTTGTTATCCTGACGAAGAAGCCATTGGTTTCGAAACATATTGATTTTTTCAGTAAATAAGTGGTGTTTACAAAGTTAATTTATATAAATTAAAAAAGATAATATATACTTGATGTGTAAGAATATAAACATAATTATATTATTTCAACTCTTCTCACTTTCCTGTTTGCGAAATCCTTAATAGTTTCGTGTAGGTACATCTATATGGTCTAATATAGCCTCCTCTACAGGTATTGTTGCTAAATTTGTTAACCTTATTAAAGAGTTTAAATTTACAATGTAAAAATTGTTACTTATTAAAGAATTTACGCTACCGGTTTCGACACGTCCGTGTCATTAACGAGCGTTATTTAAATTAATCTAAAATGCGAAAGTACTGTATTAGGTGTCTTTAGGGGGCGGGGGTGATTTGTGGAGTGGGAGGGGCGACGGAGGGAACATGGTTAATAATGGTGACTTACACGGGGCTATTATTTTGTTAACTAATACAGTACATTTACATTTTAGATTAGTTTAAATAACGCTCGTTAATGACACGGACGTGTCGAAACCGGTAGCGTAAATTCTTTAATAAGTAACAAATTGTACATTATAAATTTAAACTTTTTAATAATGTCTAAAAGAAATCGTTACATTGTAAGTGCCCAAGAAATATAAAAAATTTGATAACCTTCCCTGGCTCATCGTTGAGCGCAGGTAATTTTTTATAAGTTTTTATTTAGAAAACGACCTTTCTGCGCTTACTACTGTAACTGTCATACTTAGCAAAATTCGTAATGCTACGGTGATGTTAGGGCTTACGGCTGTCAAATATATTAATTCTAGAATTTTCACCACGTCATTATTTAATTTTTTTTGACAAAAGACTGATATGACATAATTTTTTCACACAAATCATCGGCGTTAATATCCAGTGAATCATCTGCTGAAAGTTTTTCCTGCAAACGATTGCAGCTAGTTCTTGATCGACTTTGATCTTGGCCATCACTCAAATTAAATAAAAAATTAAGATTAAATACAAATCATTCAACAAATTCACTACGGAGGATAAGCTTGATCCAATATATAAAAAAATACATTCATTTTAAAAGAGTTTTGAGGATCATTTAGTAAGGTCTTCGTGTTCATAATCAAAACTCTTTGGAGTTTTACGACTTCTTAGGGGTCTGGATCGGGAAGCTTCAAATTCAGCCTCGACTAATAATTTTTCGACAATTTTCATGGCAGTATTTACAATTTTCTCAAAATTTTCGTCGATTCTGATTTCTATCAAAAACCTGTTTAATTCCGTTAAAGAATCTAAAGCTACAAACATGCATATTCATATCGATGGAATGTAGAATTAATTGCTCGCAAAATTTACTTTTGTCAATACTTACATTTAGTGAACAAATAAATGAAAAGGTACATATTTTTTCTGCTAGACATTTAGCGTCATAATTGCCTTCTGATCGAATGATGTACTCCTTGATATTTCATACAAAGCATCATAAACATGTAAACAGCAGTTTTACAGCATCTATTCTGCTTGACCATTTTGTTTCGGTTGTTAAGATTAGATATTTGATGATATATTTTTTTAATATCATAAAATTAAAATTGTCGCTGGCACACCATCCGGCGCCCCTATTGGCTTGGCGCCCGGGTGCGCCGCACACTTCGCACACAGGGGCCACTGGAGCCAAAATTATGGGTAACTTTATTCAAAATACTTAAAGTTTTTATCGAAGGAGAGAACACTGTGACAGCAGGAAAGAAGGTGAACGGAGCTCCAAATGCAATTATTTATAATAAAAATATGTTGATCCAGGCAGGACTAGAAAAGAAGCCTAGAGCTTGGAGAAAAGGAAAGAAAGTAGACTGAATGCAGTAGATGTGAAATCCGTTAGACGTATATGTAGCAAATCCATTTATGATTGAGTAAAGATTGAAGATATTAGAAATGAATGTATCTAAAGCTGATATTAGAAAACTCAGTATAATTAAAAAGAAGAATGGTAAGAAAGATATATAACGCAATTTTTGACGAGGCCAGAAAGAGAGGGTGACCGCGGAAGACGGGACATGACCATATTAACCAGATACTGGAAGATGCTGCTGTTCGAAACCTCAACAGTTGTCCAGCTTCTCGTGGATGGAGAGAAAGCTGTGTGGCAGTACAGAAGAGTGCAGCGTTCTATCCTCTCGGAATACGGGGAACAGCGTGACGGTAAGTAAGTTTTATTATCATGAATGTTTTATTCGTAAAAATCGATACTAGCGATACACGTCTATAATTGATGATATAAAAAGTTTTTAACAATATGATGAAACAATGATTTTTCTTACTCTCTATCCTATTCAATTCCGATACTACAATTATATTCCACGTAATTTCGATACTATTACGTTATTTTGCATAATAATCAATCAATAACTACTTGTCAACGCGGATTCGTATCAGGCAGGTCGATCCTCACGAACTTGTTAATATACCATAACCGCTTATCTGAAGCGTTATCGGACAATGGGAAAATACCTTTGATGAAGTCATTTATAAAACTATATTATATAAGCTTGAAAATCTTGATGTTCATCAAATTAATTAAGTTACATAAAATTTAATTTACTGAATAGAATGTTACGTGTCAGAAACAATAATTTTCTCTCGTATGATTTTAAATCACCTAGTGTGGTACCTCAAGATTCTCAAAATAGTCTTATTTCATTTATTTATTCGTAAACTATGTTATTGATATATTTCGGGACATTTTTGTCTTACTGTTTGCTGGCGATTCAAAATTATTTAATATTATTCGTTGCTATACAGATTGTGTAATTCTTCAAAAAATCTTGCACGACTTTCATGTTTGGTGTTCTTCTGATTAACTCAAAATAAATAAAGAAAAATGTCGAGTTATTAGATTTTTTACAGTAAAAACTTAAGGTTTCAAGGGAAATAAATAAGTTTTGTGTTCTATTCGACGAAATCAATTACCATTCTGACAATATTTCCAGTAAAACTACAAAAATTCTCGAATTTGTCTTAAGATTTTCTAAAAACTTTAATGATATATCCTCAATATAATTGTTATCCATATAAAAACCATGGAACATGTTCAACATAAATTATTCGTAAGATTAACTTTAGATCCAATACATCAATATAACACTTTTTATTTATCTGTAATTTGCAAACCATATCCAACAGGCGAAAAATATCCGACTTCATTTTTATCTTCAAATTATCAGATGACATGACTAATAGCCCTGCACCCTAAACCACGGCACGTACGACATCGTTTAATTATCATTAATTACGTCATACACTCTTAAATGTTTTTCATTAAAAGTATTTTATTAATTTTTAAATGGCGGAATTGTGTGCCGTCACACAGAGGACCTACACAACGACACGGGACTGAAATTAATTTAGAATTTCAAGCTTTAAGATAAAGGGAGCATAAAAAATGTGAAGGTCGTATAACTCTTTTAGAAAATCCTATACTTAGGCCTACTTAAGCCTTATGAAAATCCCTAAAATAAATCCTCCCAGTATACACATTTACATATTTCATTTTATATATCAAATTGTATATATTATACATATATATATTTTTTTTTAATAATGAAATTTTTGTAAATCAAAATACCTTAAATTCACGGTGAAAATAAAATATAGAAATAAGAAAATAAACGCAAGGACATTTTAAAATTCGTTGTGGAAGTGATTTAAATTTAAATAAAATTTTACTTTTGTACTTTATCACTATTAATAAAAAAAATAAAAATTTAAATTTGCATAAATATTTCTGTTTATAATACATTAAAATTAACATTTACTTAATTATCAACGATGAGTCCCGATGTACGAGAAAATTTGCTTTAAATTTTTATTTGAAAATATTGTCATTGCTTATTATACATTTCTCTAAATAATAATACTAAAATAATATCTAATTGATATTAATACCTATAAAGAGTGTATTAATATTGAAGGGCTGGAGAGTTTATATGTCTTTTTACTAGAATAAGCGTATTTTCACAGTAATATTTACTCGTGGGAGATTCAAATTAATATCACGAAAAAACGAAAAATTATTTTATAAATAGTCAGAGGGAACAATTAATTATTCTGATTCGAATATTGTGCTGATATCTGAATGTAAAAATCTAAAGATAGTGGAGTATTGAAAGATCTACTCACAGCTGAAGGTGACTAGTCGAGGTATCTTCGGAAGCGTCCAGGAATGACGGCTTCTTGGCTCTGGAAGCAGGTCAGGGAAGCTGCAAGTATGAAACATAAAGTGGTGTTTAATCGGTGGAAGGGTGTCTCGGTTATCTGAGTCCAGCATCGTGTTCAGGGCGAGTACCAACCTTGCTAGTGCTTATCAGGAGCGGCCGCGGCGCAGGAGCCCACAAGTGTGAATGATGACCGATCGCTCCTCGTTATCTATTGGCGTTTCTTATCTGGACTGGGCCGGCGCCAGGAGCTGCGGGGCCCTACTGGAAAAGTTGGGTTTCGTTACAAAAGCTGTCTGTTCTGAGGAAGACATTGTCTCAGCCCAGGACATAGTTGGGGGTGTTTCCGTACAGCCACTGTAAATGCTGTACTGCAGTGTATCTTGATGTACGTTCGTGCGCGCGTGTATGTGTGACAGGCTTGCTCGGGAAGACACACGGTCACGGGAGAAACTTATTGTTATGTATGGATATTGTTGTATTCTAGTGGAAGAAATAAGTCACTTAACTCCCATGTTTTATTGGAAATACCAGAACCGCATACTGCCATGCGATGTTTGCGGTAGACGGGTCAACAAAGAGTTTGAATTTTATTAGTAAAATAAATAATGCTTTGTTATAATCGCAATTTTTATCTTAAAATTTCAAAGTATTTCATTTCATTTTATAAGTATAGGAGCGATGCTCCCTTTTTCAATACAAATAATGTACTAAAATTAATTTTGACGTGTACAAATAAAGTAGGTCTAAAGTAATTACCATGGAAACAGGCTCAAGAGAGGACTATTTACACAATTTGTTTTGATTCAACTTCAATTTTCAATTCAAATAATTTATTTTTTAAGTAACATTTACATTACAAACGCAAATTTAATTAGTAAATGTTATAAAAAAGTCTGAAATATATAAACGTGTATAAACAAAAGAAAATCACTTAAAATAAAATACCCTTTCAGAAACATGGAACAGATCAATGTCCAGAGTGATATTGTTCAGCACAGCAGTAGCTCTTTCAACAGGCATTACCATTGGCAGGTTAGTCCTGTTTATTTGAATGTGAAATAATCTATGCTGACGCTGTCTTTATCGGGAACATATAAATCAATGCTCGGCATAATTTCAGGATTATCGATCATACCGCACAACAACAGATACACATTCCTTCTAGTCTCTAAACTATTGTAGCCAAGCATACCCCGGAGGAACTCGGTTTGGTAAAGCCAAGGATAATGCCCATACTCTCTCATGTAGAGATGTCTTAGAAACTTTTTTTGTACTTTCTCTACCTTAAGTGAGTACTTAAGTTTATGTGGCCCCCATATCATCGACCCACTCTCGAGTTTACTTCGCACCAAGGAGTTCTCAGTTCGCTTGATTATTAATAATAAATATGTTAGTTATTATTCATAAACACTTTTCTTTTTCTCATACCTCCAGGTTATCCAAGTAAAAACCCGTAGTATTTGTATGTGAAAACCCGTAGAATTGGTATGTATGTATATTGGTGTGTATAAAACAATAAAAATCCGAAAACTTCAATATCTAGGACATGTAATGAGACATCCAGAGAAATACGAGATCTTGCATGTCATAATGCAGGGAAAGATTGCCGGGGCCCTGGTAAAAGGAGGACTTCATGGCTGAAAAAATTGAGACAATGGTTTGGCCAGTCTAATGTGAAGTTGTTTCGGGCCGCAATACACAAAGTCCGCATAGCCAACATGATTGCCAACGTCCGTTAAATGGACAGGGCACGAGAAGAAGAAGAATGTATACCGGTATTTTTATCAAACGACTTAAAAATTATATAAGATATTTTGAAAATTCTGTTAAGACATATCAAATGCTCATTAACTCTAATTTCTAAATTTCTTGAAGTTTTGCCTATGTGACAATTGTAACAATTCTTAATATTAATTGATAGTTGTCTGATTTTGGATTCCTATTTATTTGACAGCATTGGACTCCCGAAGAGCGGAGAAGCCGCCTCGGGGGAGACGGTGCTCCCCCCCCTGGAACGACCTCCCCCCGCCCACCAACAGTCACATCTCGAGGGGACTGATATTCCGGTGCAGTCGATCAGTTTCTTACATCCCATACAACCACTCTTGTCTTCACCAACATCAGTTTGACATCCCTCCTCCTGTGTCGCATCTCCCCTCCGCGCTGGAGGTGGCCAGCAGCGAGCGAGCCGGCCCTGTGGCCTGCCCTACCCAGATCTAGGTATCTCACATAATCCGAGTAACATAATTTCGCTACGTGAGATTAAAAATAAAGTTTTTGCGTTGTTCGGTTCCAATGTTGAAATATACATTTCAAGGAAGCAAAATATGATTATTTATATACACAAATACACACCAGATAACATTAAAATTATTATATACGAAGCATAATATGTTAAGATTAAAATAGGGTATCATGATACCTTTCTGGGAAACCGGAAATAAAACCGATCTTAACAGTCAGCAAAAAAAAAACATATAAATCCACAAATCTAATTTAATTTCTTTTTTTTTAATTAAATAGGTATGACATTTAGAATTTCAAATACCTCTTTGTACGCAAAATTTTTCTGTTGAAATGCAAAAACCAAAAATATTTTAAACAATATTTAAAAAGTTTACATCGACCCGCCACGGCGGAAACCTTTTTTAGAATAATCTTTAAAGAAATCAGATGCATTTACATTTTTTCAACAGGACCTTAAAAATTTTCACGACGCATATAATATATTAAATAAAAATTATTGTATGTTAATTGTTTTATACACATGATTGATCAATAAATATTTTATATAATTCTTTACTTTGTACTAAAAAAATCTAAAAACTATCAATTTGTATACACTCACAATCACTATCCTTATTGGGTTAGAAGCCCAAAGACTCCACAAGGTGCTTCCATACTCCTTTCTTATGTGTTAACCATTCAGTTTTCATACACTTTCGTTTTTCGTTTCTCCTAGCTTATTCTGGGGCGACCCACCAGTCGCCCTCCTTCCGAAGTTACCAAGAGGATACTTCTTGGTACACGTTCCTCTGGCGTTCTTAGCACATGTCCAAGTCACTTCATTTGAGATTTCTCTGAATGTGGGGTATAAAAACAAAAGCAGCAATACCATTTTTTTTAATTTGAATGCATTTAACCATTATAATTATAGCTTTACATTTGATGAAATGTTATAGGTAAAAATGATTGGTTAAGTTATCATTAAAATATAGATGTACGCTATCACTGAATTTTCGCAGATCATTTAATTTAACACAATTCCTTCCTACGTGGTTTTTTTGTATCTCTAACGGATTAGGCAACGGAAGTGGCAAATTTTTTCCCAACTTGATTCACTAACACCGCCAATACTCTTTTTATAAAAGTGCTGGGGCAATTTTAAATTAATTCTTTTTTCGAAAAATACATACCACAAGAGTACAAATTGCATACAAAACTATTCAGTGGTTCTCGAGATTAGCCCGGCCATACAGACAGAGGGACAGACGCTCGCCGGGGAATTCCTTATATATTGCGTAGGTATTGATATTTTATCAATATAATAATTATTTATTTTGTAATGACTCATTGCAAAATCACTTTTCCTATATTTCCTTTATTATAAATTCTATTTCAAAATTTCAATCTAGCTTATCTTTTGATGATTTTGCATATCAACAGAGCTGTATTTACACTGACCGCTTATCGTTATAGTAACAAGTTCACCATAAATTGCGTAATCTTGAATATTTTTATGTATTTTTATTTGAAAACTATGAATACTTTGACCATTATTGTATTCCCTATCTTGCGCTGTTAATATATCAAATCTTTTAGTGTGTTTGAGTTTGACTGGTCAGAAATTAAATATCAAAAATATATTTGCCTGTAGAAAAAATAAAATTCATATAAGAAAATGTAAACAACGATTTATTTATTCTGGAAGTGACTTGACTGTTAAAAATGTAAATGTATGTAATATATAAACGCAATATATTATTTTTGAATATATTTTAAAATTATTTGTACCTACAAATTCATTTTTGAGTTTTTGGAACGATTACGGTATTGGTAATTTTTGGAAAATTCTTCAATAAATCAAATATCTTAGAAATCATGACGACCATTTGGTTATCGCCACAGAAGTAGGACATTATACAGAATAAAATATAAGATCTGTATCTGCGGTCTTTGGTCAAGTTATGGTAAGAGTGAAAATGCAATTGTACAGCAGAAGAGCTTGAAAGTGCCAAGTGTCCTTGTCATATAAGTCAGGCATAAATGTTGGGCTTGTCAATTTTACATCATCTCGATACGTTTGCTGCCACGTATACACATACTGAGAGACATTTTCTGTGTTTTAAACTGATAAATTTTAATTAAGAAAATTAAAGAAGTCTCACAGAGATGAAGCTATTTACATGAGTGTATGGGAGTCTTTTACATGATGGCCCAGGGCTTACAAACTTACGATGAAATGGGTGAACGTTGCATTCTGCAGAGTGATCACTTTAAGCCAGCTCAGTTGTAAGCCTCGTTTATAAGATTTCCATACACGTTTTCCATATAAACAGCTTCGTCTCCGTGAGACTTGTATAATTTATCTCAATTAAATAATAATCCCGCAGTTGACAACCCAGTAATTGTGTTCTCAGAACATACTTATATCTATAGATATATATATATATATATATATATAAATATAGGTACATTTAAGGTTTTACTGCAATAATCATATTTGTACTAAACGTTATTATGGAAAGGAATCATTCCAAATGAATATTAATATGATAAAACCCTGCGTGACAAATATACTTACAAGAAAATTATTCCGAATATTTTGGAACGATACACTATCATTGAACTAATTTATATTGAATATACAAAACTCATTCGCTTTGAAACAAGTCGAATAAAATTAATAAAAAAAGTTTTTTGTAATTTTATTTGGCTTGTATTAAAGTGGATGAATTTTGAATACTCCATATAAGTCACTGTTTGTTGCATATTTCTGCAACTGTGGACATTTCACCCAACGTGTAAAGAATATTTTCTATTTTAAATTGAATAAAGAAGGCTTTCCCAATTTTTTTCTTCTCGCTAGGAGTCATCGGTGTCACCGCGAGAATTGACATATTATTAATGACCAAGTTAATCTATCCGCCACTCTTCTCCTAAAAATATTTTTCCAAGAAATCCTCACTTTTATGTCATTTTTACATATTTTTTATTTACACTGTTATACAATTTAAAATTCAGTTGCTATTTAAAAAAATAATAATTTCGCATATATACTTTGTATTGCACACAATATTTGAGCTATATTTATCACTATTAAGGATTCAAGGGGAGTTATAAACTACAAGTTATATTTAAATACTAAATCTATATTTTAAAAAAATGTCAATCTACAATGCTGCTGAATCAATTGATAAAATAATTTATATTAACTATAAGTTATGATCAATAACTGAAATATTGTATGTGTAGTTTAAAGTTTATATAAAAAATTACTTTGAATTAAAATGTTGCACCAGCAAGTAACCGTCAACTGATCATTCAAGTATATTGAATTTCGCAATCAAAAGATAAACATTGTATGTTTTTAATTAGATTTTCATCATCTTGGTGCATCGAGGCGCAATAAATATCAAAACTCAAGTGGTGGTTCTGTTTAAAAAGATCATAAAAAGTTTGATTAAAATTAAATATTTTCAAGACATCTGTGAAATAATAAGAAAAGTTTTTTCAATATTATTCAAACATCTGTGTTACGGCAATTATAATATGGATGACTGATTAATTATAGCCAAGTTGGTTTGTAAATATTCTTAAGACATCTGTGTGATACTGATCCAAGTTCTTTTGGAATATTTTCCAGATATCTGAGTACCGTAATACGTACCATAAGTACCGGGTGTATAGAAACTGGAAGGTGAATAGAACAATTCTCGGTAAGAACTTTAAAGCCGTCGTACTCTACTTAAGAAAAGTGGAAGTACTTTCATATGTTTTATTTTGCATCATTCGATATTATTTTTGCCCAATGGTTATACCTTGCCATACATAATGTTGCTTACAGTTTGAAATATTGCGAGGTAATGATCAGTTACAGACGTCTGCATTTTTGTATAGAGTCGAAACTTACTTATTTAACACATAAAATGCGAGATAATTTAAAAAAATAACAACCTAAATAATCACCCTGCAGTTTTTAATTAATAAGCTTTTATTTGTCGTAAATAAGCATTATACAATATTTATTATGAATCTGTTACATTTTCAAAATGAGCGAAGTAAATGGAAATAAGAAGTGGGGTGAATAGAAGTGACCCGTGTGGTAAATATAAACAACTGGAGGGCGTGAATGGAAACAAGAAATGTGGTCAATATTAACTTTTTTTTTTATATACCGGTTCGGTTATTAATTTGCGTTCGTTATTATTTTTTTATTAAAAATAATCCTATATTTGTATTACTGATAAAAAGTCATGTCACGAAATTATAAGCATAATCCGAGAAGTAAGTGATATTTGAAGCGTTTTTGAAAAACTCATGGGTTTTGTTTCAATTTTAAGAATTTTCGTATATTTTGATTAAACCTTAAATAAGTTCGTTAAATTACTCTAATTAAAATATTTTGAGAACTGTACATTTATATCATTTTTAATAAGAGTGTGTTTACTTATGAATTGTTTAAATTGAAAATTGTTTCCATTCAACCCCATATCGTGTTTCCAATCATCCCATTATACGTTTCTATTCACAACATCGATGGGGTGAATAGAAAATTTTCATTCATTTAAGAATATCTCTAAAAACAGCATCATATATTTGTTTTTATTTTCACTAGATTATGAATCAATATTTAAATTAAAAAAATATGTAATAAATAGTAAAACTCACATCTTGGCATGAATATGAAAGTGGAAATGTGTTATTATTCATCCCATTTTAAAGAAATTATATCTACACTACAATTGTAAAATATTGGTTTCAAAATTAAATTAGCCCCTTAGCCAAATCTTCCCTTCAAGGCAATGAAATTTATTTATTCTCATTAGAACAAATAATTGACTGATTTCTATTACAAAATGGGAGTGACAAAAATGCTAAATATAACAAATTTCTTTGTGTCCTAATTATTATTATATTATTATATCCAGTTATAATTTTATCCATAGACCTTTTACGTCTCTATCATATTCTAAATTATAAAAATCAATGATCCATAGACTTGTCACTGTTCCTCTTTCTAATGTTAATTTTAACGAAGAACTAACGGTTGCAATTAAGTTGATTATTGGCCTTTTAAAATGGATTATGTCCATTCAACTCTCTGTTGTGTGCATATCAACCAATCAGTTAGAGACAAATAGTTAACATTTTGCCCCGAGGTCGAAGTTCTTGAGATGAAGATAAAAAGACGAATTTTTTACCTGTTAGTCCGTTAGTCACAGTTGGCTGCAATTACGTTGGCTGTTTTGAGTACATGGATTACACGAAAATATTTAAAAAAAAACTATAATATCCGATAGTTTCATTTTCGATAATTTGGATTTAGATGTTTTTTAATATCAGTTTCTTCGTATTCATATATTTTTTTACATTAATGTACTCTAAAATGTTTTTTTTTTTAACTGGTAACAGAAATTATCCAGGTACCCCAACATCCTTTTTGGAGTAATTAATATATAGATTATAAAATTATATCTAAATTTATTTTAAAGTGATCTGTAAAACTCAAAAAAATCAATCTTTTTAATGTACTCTAAAATGTTTGTTTTAACTGGCACCAGAAATCATTCACTTATCGCATCATTTGTAGCGTAATTAAGTCTCACGGGGATGAAGCTGTTAATAAAGATCTGTTTATATGAAGATATTTATTTAAAGTAGCTTGTTAGTGTAGTGGTCGTTGGTTCGAGCTCCATTCCAGGACATCAGCAAGTGAGTCCTATTTTCATAGCACAATAATATATTTCATTATCAAGCTTATTTTGAGAATAGTAAGAATATTGATGTGATATGCATTCCGTATTCGCATTTCTAATTTTAAAAAAATATGAGACACATGTATAGAATTCTTTTATGGGATGGCCCAGGGCTAGAGACTTGTATGAACTGGCTTAAGTGATCACTTAACACAATGCAACGTTTCCCTTTCCACCGTAAGAACATCCACAAATGATCAAATTTTTGAAAGTTGTAGATATATTATGCTTAAAATTATTTATAATAAAATTATTTATAAAAAAAAATCTAAGCACATAAATATTCATTATATCTATAGGGTGTCTCGCAGCATGTAGCAAAAACTTCAGACCAGTTTTTTTCATTCAGTTTTGGATAGAAAGTATTATTTAAATTTTGGGTGAAATATTAACAGTCAAGAAGATAGGCAACATCAAAGTTTGCATTTTTTTCAATATTTCATACTCACTTTTCCTAAAACGTTCTATTATCTTTAAAGTAATTTAAATCGAAAATTAAATTAATTATTCATCGCTTTGCCACAAGACAAAAAGTGGTTAAAGCCTCACTAAATAAGGTTAAATTTTCAGAACCGTTTAAATTCTGTGAGTCAGAGGAATAACCGAATGAGTCAACAAATGCATGTTTCCAGGAGAGCCAAAACTAAATTTGGGAATTTCGTTTGTTTTATTTTTTGCACAAGAATATTGCACCAAATTGACTAAAGTTATTGTTTCTTGCCAAATTTATAAAATAATTAATCATGTAATTCGTCCTTTTTAAATTACTCGCATTTTATTTTATCTTCTGACCTTATCAACTTATTTTTCCTCGCTAGATATGTATCTTAAGAACAAATCTGTGTACTTAACTCAAAATTCGATTATATTGATTTGTTTGGTCGACTTGCATCAAAGCGAATGAATTTGAAATAATGAATATAAATTATTTTCACACAATGACGCTTTACAAAAGATAGGACCGAAATATTGAAAAAAAATACAAAATTTTCTATTCAAATTTTGTTTTTTGCTTGACACGCCCTGTATAGATAACGCAACCTGTAATATTTTTAGTTAATTTCTTTAAATTGAGTGCTTTTTCCTCGTTGTAATTTATTAAAAGTAGGAAAATTAAATAAAAATAATTATATTCACCTCTGCAAAAAGCTCACAAAAAAAATTTTTTTTCATACATTCGTGCTCCAACTTAATCTACATTTAAGTTGTAAAATATATAAAAAATCTAATTGTTTGTATATTATATGTATTAAGAATTCTTTTACAATAAATAATAATAAATATAAAGTAAGTCAGTTGTCTTCATACTTTTTGAAATAGTTTATAATAATGATAGCACATTTTTGACTAGTATTCTTAAATGCAAAGCCCTGTGAACTATGTCAAATTATTTTTAAAATCAGAAAGTAGAAGAATGAAACTACGTCAACAAATTTTATAGTGAAGCTTAGCGAAGCACAGTAAACATTAAGCTGGCGACACTAATGGTCACACAAAATACACTTGTCAAGAATTTGGCCGAGTGGCTGATAAAACAGGTTTATAATTTAATAAATAATCAACTGACATATGAATAAACTAAAAGAAGATCAACAAAAAAAGGTGAATAGTTTGGACTACTTTTAGCCCAATGGACTTTATTGGAATTAGTTTTTTTGCCTATTTTTAGTTTACAAGTTTTACGTCAAGTGTAAAAAAAAAATATATAAAATACATAACATGATTAAATAAGAAAGTAATCGATATGCGAAGGTTTATAGGTTAAGATTCTTTATCATTCTACTTTAAAAAGCGTGAAACATGACAAACATGAAACATTTTAAACATGAAGCAAGCGCCCTACAAAAAGTGTCCACAATTAATGTCCGCTTGTACAACACGAGAGTAAAGTTCAGTCTTCCGTCGACGTGTACATAGAATGTCTGAAGATCTCCATTTGAGTCCGGTTCAGGGCGAGGTTCAGGTCAACAGGAAGTTGCTCGACGTTCCGGGTATTCTCAGCTTCCGCCGGCAACTGCTGCGAACAAAGAGCTCGAGGTTAATACAAAATCAGGCTAGAAGGAAAGGGTAAGTAATGCCGCGGGAGGTAATACTTCAAGAATGAAGCGAACGACAGTTCAGTGATATATACTACGAATGTACAGTACATAGTTACAACGACACCACTTGTGATGATCAGCAGTTTTACTAGTTGGTCCCGTGAATATTACAGAAAATATAAAGCTTTCAATTCTAACACAAAACATGACACTAGTGTCCAGAGGATGAGATGGTAGAGCGCTGGCTTTGCATGCGAGAAGTAAAAGGGTTGATCGAGACTCTGCCAAAAAGATTTCAGAAGTTCGCCCCGAGGTGAAGCCTGGTACAGACCCCGGGACTGGCAAAGTGAGGGTTTATAGAAATGTTTGAAAATACTTACTCGGCTCCTTCTGCTGGATGTACCGGCTCTGCCAACTCCTGGCTGGTGAGGGCGGCCAGGCTCGGGGCAGTCCTTGTCGAGGAGAACACTGAAGGTCTGCTGGAGCCGCCTTCACAGCCTCTCCTCGCTACCGTTCATAGTCAGCAGGTCCTCGGGCTCTTTAAACTAAATATAAATAAAAATAAACATCAGCCCGAGTCTCTGCACGTCCAGTCTCCCCGGGGCCTCCACTGCCCGCCCTGCTCTCCGCCGCCATCCTCTGCAGGACGCTGGCCCACTCCGAGGTCGCCAGGACTCGCCGTTGCTAGGTGTCTGGTGCTAAAAGGTCCCTTCCTTCCCTGGAAGAGTCAAAGCATCCCGTGACTCTTATATAACTTTACTATACCGACATTACTTTTGATTTAATATTTCGTTAAATAAAACTCAAGGTTATATTATTTCCAAAAAACAACATTTCTGCTTTTCAAAATCTTTTACACCCATTGACCCATAGATGCCTCCTATATAAACATTCGGATATCTTGAAAGTGTCAACTACCGAGGAGAGTGATTTTAAGATAACTTATTTAAATTACACACGCATACATTGCTGTGCGTAGTGCCGAGAAGTAAAATGAACGTTCCCTACAGTTGCAGACAGTTCCCCTTGTTGACTGATTTGAAGCTTCACCACTGGAAACAGCGCCAGGCCCAGCAGCCGCCACTGCGACGACACTTTGTGTATATTTTTCCTTTGACTTTTTTCCGCACTGGGAGGACACAACCGGGTCTGCCGAGGCCCTGCCTATATCTCTATTTACTGTTTTGTTAAAATGCGGCTGCAGGCGTATCACACGTATCCCCGTATAATACCACGAACATTGCGCGCATTTCGCCTCGATGTCTCCATATGGAGACCAATCTTTAGGATCTCAGTTGAAGAATTAACCTTTCTAAGGTAAAATGTGAGTATAATCAGAAACAATAGTCTGTAATGTGTTCGGTTCTCTGGGAAAGATGTTTTAGAGTTTAAATGACGAGGAAATGGCTCCTTATCGTGACACGTTGTGCAGACAGGCACTGGGCTTGGTGACTTCCTGAGAGAGAAATGCAGGTGGGCGGAATCCCCCAGGAGCGCTGCTGCCGGGACGTGGGAAGACGAATTTTAATAGTTGCGACTTTCTGAACCTGAGAATTTCTACAAAGTGTCAAAAGGTAAATGAACATTGCGATTGTTAATCTTTGTGACGCAAATTCACTACATAAATGAACAAAACGCACAACCATCGAGTCTTCGCTAAATTTATTTAATATTTTCGGGACTTGAGTAGAAAAAGTGGTAATTTGACATTTTCAAACCGACAAGATTTTCATCACACTTGAATTGTTTTATAGCGAATGATCTTACGAAATTCACAATTTGTTACTCCCACTATTGTCTAACGTTTTGCAGAAGTTTAGTAGTAAAAACTGAAAAATAAAAATAAAAATTAGAAACGATTTTATAACTGGTACATCCGAAAATACATCAATACAGAATCTTTCAAAAATATAACTAAAGTTCAGTAAAAGTCCCTCATATTAACTACTGCAGATGATACTATTTCAAGTTAGTAAGGAATAATTAAGAAAATTAACGCTGCTCCAAAATAAAGAACTGAGAATAATATTACATAGAAATAAAGTGATGTCAAAAAAATGATCAAATTTAACGTGGATCTGTTTATATATAACATTATTAATATGGACACTGCACTTCTGAATTCATAAGAATAATGAAAAAGCCCAACATGAACATGACCACTGCACAAGAAGAATTTTCTTGTTTATGAAACAAGATTACCTTTGAGAAAGAAAACACGATCGCAAAAGTCAATCAATCACAGTGGAATGAAGGTTTTTAGAATCGGTACTAGGAATCATCAATTCAAAAATTGACATAATATGGGTAATATGGGTAAAAAACATATGGGTAAAATGGGAAGTTATGATCGAAATATACTGCCCCATTGTATTCTATAAAGAATAAAAAATAATTTTTCAAACTATATGTGAGTACATGAGAAATCTGAAAAAAATTAATCAAAGAGATTCTATTTAAAAATCCATGGATAACAGACGATATTTAAAATATAGGCATTTTATGGTACACCAGACTCAGAACAAATAAATTTGTTATTTGTACAAAATATAAGTATCAAAGGAAAGAGACTGAATGTTTAAAGGAAGTAATTAATTCATTTCTCTTTAAATAAAAATCACTTGATAGTAGTATCATAAATCATACGAGTTTTTTCGGTGATACTAAATACCTATGCGATAAGTTTGTAAAACTTTTATCGAAGAAATTCAATCAATCAAACATAAATGCAACATTACATTTTAGACAGAAACAAAAACATATGTACAACCAACAAGCATTTCCATGAGCTTTAAGACAGTTTCACAGCTTTCCGTTCAACACATTATTGAAAAAATGAATAGCAAGTTACCGGGTCACGACCAAATCAGAATGATGGACATAAAAGTAATAAAAAAAGAAATTAGTTCTATAATTGGGAAATTGATAAATCCTTGAATAACTAAAGGACTTGTACCTCGCAATTTTAAAATCTCAATTATCAAACCTTTCAAAAAATCAAGGAATCATAAAAACTACATATTAAAAACCAATTGCAATACAATCATCAATACATACATAGTATAAAATAAAGTCCCCGAAGAGTGTCTGTCTGACTGTATGACCGCGCTAATCTAGAGAACGGCTAAACAGTTTTGTATTAAACTTTTACTGTTATAATATTCATTTTTCTAGGAAGATTCAAGTGTATTGAAAATTGCCCTAGCACATATAGGAGCTGAGCATTAGCGGTATTAGTGAATCAAGTTGGGAAAAAATTTGCCGCTAAAGCGCTCTCATGGAAACGCTGCCTAATCCGTTAGGGACGTAAAAAAATTGCATTCAAAAGAATTGTGCTAAATTAAATTATCAACACAAAAGTCAGTGGTCGCATATTCCTATGTTTCAAGAATAATTTACATCAACCATTTTAGTCTATAAAATTTCATCAAATGTATAACTAAAATATACCTAATAACAGAAAACCCGGAAAAACCTGGAGAGGTTGTGGGTTGGGTGTAGGGCTAACAACTCTGCCCCATAAAAAAACAAAATGTTACGATACCTCAAGCCAAGCCTCGGAAAACATCAGAACGGAATGAGGAAAACAGACCCGGCAAACGTAAAAAGGCACACGATTTAAGAATTTGCACTTGGAATGTTCTAACGCTATATCAACCTGGCGCCTTTCAGACCCTTATAGATCAGCTAAATATATATAAAGCAGACATCACTACACTACAGGAAATTAGATGGCAGGGAAATGGGATCTTTGAAAAAGAAGATTACTGCATGTATTATAGCTGTCATGAAAATGTGGTGGACATAAAGGGGACAAAATGTCCCCTTTATGTCCACCACATAAAGGGGACAGGCTTCCTGGTAAACAAACGAGCAAAATATCTCGTCATGGACTTTAGGGCACTCCACCCACAAATGGCATATCTCAGAGTTCAAGGAAAATTTTTCAACCTGAGCATACATACATATTGAGCATACAACGGAGGACAAACCTGCCGATGAAAAGGAAGATTTTTATGACAAGCTGGAGAAAGCTTTCGATGAATGCCCACCGCGAGACATTAAAATCATAATAGGGGACTTGAACGAGCAAGTTGGTAGAGAGCCCTGCTTTACGCCAACAATTGGAAAACATAGTCTTCACCCACACTCAAATGAGAATGGAAAACACTTGATAAACTTTGCAGCATCTCACAATATGGTCATGGATGGTACGCTATTCCCACATAAAAATATACACAAAGCCACGTGGAAACACCCAAACGGCAGAACAAATAACCAAATAGACCATATACTTATTAGTTATTAGTGCTAGACATAAATCAAATCTAATGGATGTCCGCACTTATAAGGGAGCTAATGTTGACTTTGACCATTTTCTCGTTGCAAGTAGACGGCGGTTTAAAATATCAAATGCTGGAAAAACAAAAAGGTCTAAAATCACAAAATTTGACACCAGCAAATTACAAGTACACGCGACAAAAATGGAGTTTCAAACTACGCTCAACAGGATAGCGCAGTGTGACATACATGATATCAACTCACAATGGACAGCCTGCAAAAACCTACTGACAACAGCTGCTCTCGAAACCCTGGGCAAAGAAATCCCTATCAGAAGAAACCATTGGTTCGACTTAGATTGCGCAGAAGTAACGAAAAAGAAAAACGAACTCGATCAAAAAACGTTACAACAAGGCTGCACAAGACGACTTATGGACACCTATAGGGAAACAAGGAAGAGAGAAAAGAAGATGCACAGGAAAAAAAAAACGTGAATTTCTACAAAAAGAAATTAGAGAGGCTGAAGTACTCAGGCTTAGGAATGAGAGTAGGCTTTTCTACAAAAACGTAAATAGCATGAGAGCCGAGTTTAAACCAAAAATATATATATACAAGGACGAGAATATAGTGATACTGAGTGAAAATCCTGACATCCTGAGGAGATGGGTGAGGTACTTTGACACGGTTCTCAATAACAACTCGGTAGAGATGGAGAGCACGGAAGATTCTTCAAGTTTGTGTTTACTGGGGTATTATGCCGTGTTGTTACGACCTTTCGGGCCGACGTTTCGGATACCATTGCAGGGTCCATCATCAGGGCTGATGTGTTGTCTTGAATGTTGGTGCTGAAAAACATACAGAACCTGAGTGCAAAGGCATCGCCTTTCTGCCTTTTGTCCAAAGCGTTACAGACAGAATTGCCAGAGCTCTCAAGAAAAAAGACATTAAGACAGTTTTTGGTGCCAACTTCAAAATTAAAGATATGTTGAGATCAGCAAAGGATCGAGATCGCTTAGAAACGGACGGTGTGTATAGACTCGATTGTCAAGACTGCGATAAAGTATACGTGGGGCAAACGGCGCGTACCATTTCCAAAAGGGTCAACGAGCACAAACGGGCATGCAAACTCGGTCATCCAGAAAAATCAGCACTGGCTGAGCATTTTCTGGATACCGGCCATCATTTTGCATTCGAACCGAAAATCCTTGGAAAGCCTAAGAGTCACCATGCGCGTTATCAAGGAAGCACTAGAAATCTACAAGCATCCGATAAACATTAATAGAGATGATGGTCTCAAATTAAAAACATCTTGGTATCCGGCGCTTCAAAGTCATTCTCGTCGCAGACTCCGCAGAGATAGTGATCAGACAACAGATGAATCATACATACAACACAATACAAACACATCATGACTTCGGCACGGTATTGCAAGCTGATACTTAACCACAACACCAACATTCAAGACAACACATCAGCCCTGATGATGGACCCTGCAATGGTATCCGAAACGTCGGCCCGAAAGGTCGTAACAACACGGCATAATACCCCAGTAAACACAAACTTGAAGATTCTGAGTGGCCGTGAAAACCTAAGAACATTCTTAGCACGGAAGATGATCTACACTTTGACAGTTCTGAACCCCCTTCCCTGGAGGAAGTGAAACAGGCAATAAGACAACTAAAAAACAACAAATCCCCCGGGTCAGACGAGCTGGTGGCTGAATTATTTAAAGCAGCAGGTAGAGAGTTTGTCCAATACCTGCACAACCTAATTCAAAAAGTATGGACAGAAGAAGAGATGCTTGAAGAGTGGAGATTAGGAATTGTGTGTCCACTACACAAGAAAAGCGACCAACTCGAGTGCTGTAATTACAGGGGAATAACGTTGTTAAATACCGGCTATAAAATAATGTCCAACATTCTATACAAAAGATTGCTCCCAATGTCTGAGGAAATCATTGGCAACTACCAATGCGGCTTCAGGCCAGGCAAATCATGCATTGATCAAATTTTCTCCTTGAGACAGATCTTAGAAAAAACGTTAGAACACAATGTCGAAACTCATCATATCTTTGTAGACTTCAAGGCCGCGTATGATAGCATAAATAGGAATGCATTGTCCCCAGTAACGTGTAAAGTCAGGGTTGGCAGTGATCTGTCCGAGCCCTTTGAAGCGCTCCACGGGGTGAGACAAGGAGATGGATTGGCCTGCCTCTTATTCAACATTGCCTTAGAAAAAGTTATTCTTGACTCAGGAATTGAGATAAGAGTAACGATATTGATAACTTTGTGCAACTATTAGCTTACGCTGATGATATCGACATAATTGCGAAAACTCCCGATGTTTTATGTAATGCCTTCATAAATAGCCACTATATCTCATATCATTTCTAATTATAAAACTTGGCATGAAGACTACGATACGATCTCTCTGAAACAGCTTCGCTCTAAGGGATTGTCAGTAGTCGAAGAAGCCAGGCCCAGAAAAACAGAAGACTCACATAACCTACTAAATAATTACGGAGGTATTGCAGTCTTAGCAACTCAAGGCTTGGAGCTAACCAAATCAACACTGGGGAAGTATTCCACCTTTGAATGTCTTGGCTGCCAAATATCATCTGGTAGCTCCACCTGTTTCTTTGTCACCATATACCGGCCCGGTTCAAAGCAGCTGACTGACACATTTTTCTGTGAGTTATCAACTCTTTTAGAGACAACAGCCTCATATACTAATTTATTCATCACAGGGGATCTAAATATACATCTGGAAAAGGCACTCAATACATCAAGCAACCGGTTTAAAGATTTACTTAACTCCTTTGGCTTAACGCAAAGAGTGTCGCAACCAACTCTTGATGCTGGAGGGCTTCTTGACGTCTTTATATCCAGAACGGAAAACGAAGAACAACCTCCGGAAGTTATCGATATCGGTCTTTCCGATCATCGATTAATTAGAACTAAAATAAATACAAACCGACAACCACCACAATATTACACAGTCAAATCTAGAAACTGGAGAAAATTCGACAAAGAAAAATTTATATCCGAGCTCAAAACGACAAATCTCTTCAAACCATCACAGAATTCATCCCCTCAGGAACTTATTAACATAAGTTAATTATATAAATTATATAAATAATCTAGTTTTATCGCAACTTTTAAATAAGCATGCCCCGGAGGTCACCAAAAAACGCCGTTTGCGAACTTCCGATCAATGGTTCGACGAAGCATGCAGAAAAAAGAAAAGGAAAATGCGTCAACTAGAACGAGCATACAAGCAACCTCATCCCAAAGCTCAAAGATTACAATGGATTGCTGCACAAATAGAATATCGAGAGGAAGTGAAATTCAAAAAGAGAACTTACTGGACCACAAAAATTGCTGCTGAGAGTGGAAACCCTCAACAAATGTGGAATTCACTGAGCACCGTTTTAGGAAAACCGCAAGCATACAAAACTCCTTCTATAAATATCACCCCAAGCAAAATGTCAGCCTTCTTCGAAGATAAGATAGACAAAATTAGGCTTTTAACATTATCTAGTACAGAACCATCATTCGTACCAGGTGACACTATATTTTACACTCTGTCAGACACTAATATTGCAGAAATTATACGTATTACGAGAATCTCTCCAACCAAACATTGTGCCCTGGACCCCATACCAACTTGGCTTTTCAAATCCTGCATACAAGAACTAGCACCTTTTCTTTGTAAACTTTACAACATGTCGTTAGGCACTGGAGAACTTCCCGACTTTCTGAAAAGTGCAATAGTGACTCCAATTTTAAAAAAACCTACGCTAGATGCAGAAGACCTCAATAATTACAGACCTATATCCAATTTACCACTTATCGCTAAACTGCTTGAAAGAATTGTGTCTTCGCGGCTGAATGCATACATGGACGCACACAATTTATTTAGTAAATTTCAATCAGCCTATAGAAAACACCACTCTACAGAAACCGGACTCCTTAAAATTTTATCTGACATCATACTCGCAATAGATACGGGCAAATTAGTACTCGTCTCTCTTCTTGACATGAGTGCCGCTTTTGACACAATTGACCATGACTTCTTGCTGAGAAGAATGGAAGTATCTACGCGGTACAGCGCTTAAATGGTTCCAATCCTATATTTCGAACCGTTTCCAAACGGTAGTTATTGATAACATTGAATCAGCACCGGTTTGTATGAAGTCAGGTGTTCCACAAGGATCGGTATTAGGTCCTTTACTTTTCATCATGTACACAAAAGATTTATTTGATATCATTACCACACACGGACTTCTAGCTCACTGTTATGCTGATGACTGGCAACTATACTTCCATTGTTCTCCAAACGATACAAACATACTAAAACAATCTATCATTCAGTGCATAAATGACGTAAACCTTTGGATGTCCACGAATAAACTGAAACTTAACCCGACCAAAACTGAGTTCCTTTGGACAGCTACCCGAAGACGCCAACACCTGTTGGAAAAACTCCCACTCTCTATTTCAAATATTGACATAATTCCCAAAACTAATGACAAACTACTTGGAGTCTACTTGGATTCAAGCTTGTCTCTTAGTAAACAAATTAATAGCACAACCAGCTCTGCATTCTATCATTTACGCCGCATTAAATCTATTCGAAAAAGCATCTCAACAGAAGCAACAAAATCACTAATAAATGCATACGTTATCTCTCGCTTAGACTACTGTAATGGTATCTACGCTCATCTACCGAAACAGGAAATAAACAAATTACAATCTGTATTTAATGCCGCCGCAAGACTCATTACCGGCGTTTCAAAGTTTGCGCACATCTCAAACCATCTTCAAAACCTTCACTGGCTTAGATGTCCAGAGAGGATTGAATATAAGCTTTGCCTTACAATATTTAAGGCTATTCACAACATGGCCCCTCAATACATAACTGACTTCTGCATTCCATTCTCCGCAAATAATAGACAACTAACACTTCGCTCAGCATCAACATCTGATAGAAATAGGTTAGCTGAAGTAAATCGCGTCCACAAAACTAATTTCGGTGATCGTGCTCTCGCGGTGGCTGGACCAAAGTTATGGAACAAACTACCTAATAAACTGAGACAAACAGACAGCTTACCACTGTTCAAAACCCAGCTTAAGACGCATTTATTTAGACAATCCTATAAAAACCTATAGAATCTGACCACAACAACGCTAGCTAATGTTTCCACTCATATTGAGCACTCCGCGAAAACACATAATTCTTTCAGGGACTCACAAACTATTATAGTACTCAATTTTAATTCCACTTCTTGTATGCCACCTAGAGAATAAGTAATAGTAAATAAGTTTTTTCTTTTCTAGCAGTAAGTTGTCTTGTAAGATAATAATTTTTCTGTGTAAAGCGCCCTTGAGGTGAGTATTTCGCGAAAACGGCGCTATACAAATTATCCAATTATTATTATTATTATTATTATTATCACTTGACGCAATCGCTTGCAATTGTGAATATATTGTATGTATGATTAGCATCATGTACCAAGTACCTATCTAGAATTAAATTAATTATGGGGCCCCAGTTATAAAATAGTTCTAATTAACCCTAGAAAGCTAACCTTCGGGCGTACCCCATTAAAGCTAACCATCCGTCGAAACGACGGGTACTTGAAAAAGTACTTTTTTTGCAAAATATATAAACTTTATGCACGTGATACTTGACATTATCGTTAATTAAAGGGGTTTTCAATAAAAATACGTCTTATAAATTAAATATTATTAATTTATTTAAGAACTACAGTAACATTTCTAAAACTTCTGAAAAAAAATTCATTATTTATTCATAAACTTTAACATGCAAAATCAACTAGAAAAGATAATATAGCCTTCTACGTTTTGACATTTTATGGCACATAAGATTATATAAAAAAGTAATAATAATATAAAAGTTATTTATATTTAGTGCATGTGGTACAAAAATCAATCTTATGTTCACCACATATCGCTACCTTACATTTGGCACAAATAATTTTAGTCATTCTTGTAGTGGCACTTCCCGTACGTTTATCTTTTATGATCTTCTTGTTTCGAAGAAGTTGATAACAATTCTTCATTAACCGATCCTTGAAAAAGAGCTTGGCTTGATATTACTGGTCTTGACTAATGGATAGTTGCGCTGAAAGTACGCTCCTGATTTTATCATTCAATTTTGCGTAGGCATTGTTGTTTTTATCAATTTTGCCTTTATTCAAGGCTCCACAAGTCAAAAATGTAGTGTTTTCATAAATTCTTTGCGTGGAATTAATTTTTAGCCCAGTAGTAGATTAAAAAAATCGGTATTTACCTCGTATGTTTCCTTGAGGCAGTTGAATGATGCTGGTCTGTGAAGAATCTGGAAGAGTACTAAAGTTTCTTGTTAGAACTTATTCCACAGTTAGGGATAAGTCTCTAGGTGTACTCATTTGACTTTCTTAGGAATTAGATGACTCACAATTTTCGTCAGTTTGGACATCGTCTTCCAGCACAAATTTTTCCGTCTGACTGGTGGACGCATCATCTAGGTCTTCGGAACTGTACTCTTGGTTTACTAATTTTGATATCACATCATAATTTAACGAAAATATGGTAAAAATCTATAACAAACACAACTTATCATTATCAAACCAAACTTAACTTAAGGCAAAGCTCAAGGATCTCGAAAACTATAACACTTATCTGCCCGATGCGTGTGCCATTGCAGCGACCTCACTAGTGACTAAGTTGGCTAGCTAAAACAAAACATTCTGATTCACCGTTAAACAGAGATCGATATTTTTCTCTACGATGCCCGTCGATTCGACGGAGGTTAGCTTTCTAGGGTTTAATTAACGTAAAACGATGTACAATGTCCGTACAAGTATATCCTAGGGTGGAACATTGTACTGTATAAAACTAAGTTTATTTGTACATATTGTAAGAAGAAAGAAAAGAGGACGGTTAATTAAGGTAGAAATAGTTCCTACTAGTTAAGGTATGTCCTTTTATGTATGTTCTGTTAAAGGTAAAAACCATTATCCTGTTTTTGGCATTAAATTCATTGTTATAAGAAGTAACAATTATTATTTCACCTGCCTACCTTCCTATACCAACAGTAGGTAAGAGACGTGATACGAAGAAGGATCTGTAGGTGAGAACATATCAACGGATTAGACCACAATTTATTAAAATTCTTCGCATCATACTTGAAGGACAGATTCCGATATGTATCTATAGAAGACAACAGTTTTCCCAGCACACTCAGGAATTCCGCAAGGATCCACACTTGTTCCCTTACTCTTCTTGATTATGGTAGACGATATACAAGACAGAATAAAAACAGCGAAATGTGTGCTCTTTGCGGATGACTTGAAAATTTATTCTAAGATTAGGAGTATACATGAATGTTTTAATTTATAAAAAGATTTAGATGCGTTAGTGGACTGGACTGAGGAGAACAATCGGCATTTTAATATAAAAAAAAGTGTGCATGTCTTACTTATAGTCGTTCAGTAACACCAATAAAGTTCGATTATACGATCAATAAAGAAAAAATTTCCCGCGTTGCTGAGATCAAGGATCTCGGTATTGTCTTTAATGCCAGATTGACTTTCTCAAGTCACATAAACCAACCAGGTACAACGTTTTAAAAGCTTTAATGTTTTTTTTATAAAACATATATCAAAAGAATTTTCGAATGAGAAGTGCATTAAGCAAATGTACAATTTCATCATTCTTTCAAAATTGGAATATAGAATGGCAGTTTGGAGCCCACACCAAAGGAAATACATCGACATGATTGAGCAGATTCAAGAGAAATTCTTGCGCTACTTATACATGCGCAGAACAGGAGAATATCCTACATTCATGAACCATGAATTACTGCTGAGGAAATGCCACTACCGCACTCACAATAGACAAAAATTTCACCTGGATAAATCACAAAGAAGACACACACAAGAAACTAAGAACACTACTAGGTAATAACTACATATAAAAAACTATTCAAAATTACAAACGATATTGTTTATAGTATGTTTTGGTAGGCTCAATTATGAACCACGGCTTAATGAGTCACCGACAAGTTCTTCAAGCATATTTAGACAAAAAAATTATTTTTATTTTGAACTGCAAATAATAATAATAATTAAAATTATCGCAATTAAAAAACAAAAATAAGCATATAAGGACCAGCCTATTTAAATTGTGTAAAATATAACTTACCGATACAAAAACTACTCCACTACAAACTGACACTGGCAGAATACGCGGAGGACAGATTTGAAACACAAATGCAACGCAGATCATACGACACGACAAATAACGTGTAATATACTAGAAATAAGGAAATAATAATTTATACTTGCCTGAGGCATTCCAAACTAGCTGGCAGGGGACACGTCACAGGGGCAGGTGACGTCATCAGCCGCCGCAGGCAGAGTGGGCGGTCGGTTTGGAAGTTTGAAGGGCGTGCACCCTGCACGCCCGGATTATATAGACGGTCGGACAGACAGATCCTCTTTTGAAAAAATCACAAAATGTCCGCGCGGTCACTGGAAAAATATTGTTTTCTCCCATATGGCCGGAGAAAAAGTAGTCACTCCAAGAAATTTATTGTAGAGCTTTGCATGAAGAACATAATAGTGCAAATCGTCGAAACGCTACCCCATTCGTTCAGGTAGCGTTTCGACAAAACTGAAACTTCACTTGATATAGAATGTTAATGCACGCGGTGCATCACGCCATGCCAAGAACTATTCCGGCAAAGGAAGCACATCTTTCAGGGAAGCTTTTCGGCAATAACTTGTTTCACAGAACGTTCATTTCAAGGAAGGTATTAATCAACAGCAAATTAGTTTTAAAAATACAAACTTTTACGTTAGAATTGATTTTTGAATTGCGGAAATAAAATTAAATTATGTCCCTTCCCTTACTTATTAAGTATGTACTGCACTATTAGATCGTGTCCCTTACTGTTCGCCAAACATCGCGCGCCATCTATATCTGCCGAGTGAATATCTCCTCCCTTCTCCAATAGATACTGCAGTACCGGGAGGTTTCCCTGGTCGGCTGCATTAAGCAGTGCAGTATTGCCATTTTTATCTGCCGAGTGAATATCTCCTCCATTCTCCACTAGGTACTGCAGTACCTGGAGGTTTCCCTGGTTGGCTGCATTAAGCAGTGCAGTATTGCCATTTTTATCTGCCGAGTGAATATTTCCTCCCTTCTCCACTAGGTACTGCAGTACCGGGAGGTTTCCCTGGTTGGCTGCATTAAGCAGTGCAGTATTTCCATTTTTATCTGTAGAGTGAATATTCCCTCCATTCTCCGCTAGATACTGCAGAACTTGGAGGTTTCCCTGGTCGGCTGCATTAAGCAGTGCAGTATTGCCATTTTTATCTGCCGAGTGAATATCCCCTCCCTTCTCCACTAGATACTGCAGTACCGGGAGGTGTCCCCCCAGGACTGCAATATGCAATGCAGTATTGCCGTGTTTATCTGCCGAATGAATATTCCCTCCCTTCTCCACTAGATACTGCAGTACCTGGAGGTTTCCCTGGTTGGCTGCATTAAGCAGTGCAGTATTGCCATTTTTATCTGCCGAGTGAATATCCCCTCCCTTCTCCACTAAATACTGCAGTACCGGGAGGTGTCCCCCCAGGACTGCAATATGAAGTGGTGTATTGCCGTGTTTATCTGCCGAATGAATATTCCCTCCCTTCTCCACTAGATACTGTAGTACCGGAAGGTTTCCCTGGTCGGCTGCATTAAGCAGTGCAGTGTTGCCATTTTTATCTGCCGAGTGAATATTCCCTCCATTCTCCACTAGATACTGCAGTACCTGGAGGTTTCCCTGTTTGGCTGCATTAAGCAGTGCAGTATTGCCATTTTTATCTGCCGAGTGAATATCCCCTCCCTTCTCCACTAAATACTGCAGTATCGGGAGGTGTCCCCCCAGGACTGCAATATGAAGTGCTGTATTGCCGTGTTTATCTGCCGAATGAATATTCCCTCCCTTCTCCACTAGATACTGTAGTACCGGAAGGATTCCCTGGTCGGCTGCATTAAGCAGTGCAGTGTTGCCATTTTTATCTGCCGAGTGAATATTCCCTCCATTCTCCACTAGATACTGCAGTACCGGGAGGTTTCCCTGGTTGGCTGCATTAAGCAGTGCAGTATTGCCATTTTTATCTGCCGAGTGAATATACCCTCCCTTCTCCACTAAATACTGCAGTACCGGGAGGTGTCCCCCCAGGACTGCAATATGAAGTGCTGTATTGCCGTGTTTATCTGCCGAATGAATATTCCCTCCCTTCTCCACTAGATACTGTAGTACCGGAAGGTTTCCCTGGTCGGCTGCATTAAGCAGTGCAGTGTTGCCATTTTTATCTGCCGAGTGAATATTCCCTCCATTCTCCACTAGATACTGCAGTACTTGGAGGTTTCCCTGGTTGGCTGCATTAAGCAGTGCAGTATTGCCATTTTTATCTGCCGAGTGAATATCCCCTCCCTTCTCCACTAGATACTGCAGTGCCGGGAGGTGTCCCCCCAGGACTGCAATATGCAGTGCAGTATTGCCGTGTTTATCTGCCGAATGAATATTCCCTCCCTTCTCCACTAGATACTGCAGTACCGGGAGGTTTCCCTGGTCAGCTACATTAAGCAGAGCAGTATTTCCATTTTTATCTGCCGAGTGAATATTCCCTCCATTCTCCACTACATACTGCAGTAACTGGAGGTTTCCCTGGTTGGCAGCATTAAGAAGTGCAGTATTGCCATTTTTATCTGCCGAGTGAATATCCCATCCCTTCTCCACTAGATACTGCAGTACGGGGAGGTGCCCTCTCAGGACTGCAATAAGCAGTGCAGTATTGCCATTTTTATCTGCCGAGTGAATATTCCCTCCATTCTCCACTAGATACTGCAGTACCTGGAGGTTTCCCTGGTTGGCTGCATTAAGCAGTGCAGTATTGCCATTTTTATCTGCCAAGTGAATATCCCCTCCCTTCTCCACTAGATACTGCAGTACCGGGAGGTGTCCCCCCAGGACTGCAATATGCAGTGCAGTATTGCCGTGTTTATCTGCTGAATGAATATTCCCTCCCTTCTCCACTAGATACTGCAGAACCGGGAGGTTTCCCTGGTCGGCTGCATTAAGCAGTGCAGTATTGCCATTTTTATCTGCCGAGTGAATATTCCCTCCATTCTCCACTAGATACTGCAGTACCTGGAGGTTTCCCTGGTGGGCTGCATTAAGCAGTGCAGTATTGCCATTTTTATCTGCCGCGTGAATATCCCCTCCCTTCTCCACTAGATACTGCAGTACTGGGAGGTTTCCCTGGTCGGCTGCATTAAGCAGTGCAGTATTGCCATTTTTATCAGCCGACTGAATATTCCCTCCCTTCTCCACTAGATATTGCAATATCGGGAGGTGTCCCCCCAGGACTGCATTAAGCAGTGCAGTATTGCCATTTTTATCTGCCGAGTGAATATCTCCTCCCTTCTCCACTAGATACTTCAGTTCTGGGAGGTTTCCCTGGTTGGCTGCATAATGCAGTTCAGTATTTCCATTTTTAATTGCCGAGTGAATATACCCTCCCCTCTCCACAAGTACTGGGAGGTGTCCCTCCAGGGGTGCATGGTGCACTGCAGTTCTGCGGTCTACATCGGAAGCCGCTATAGAGCTGAATAAACTGTTTTGGTGTTGTTCTTTCCCCAAACTACCGATCAGCAGTTCTATAATGTCTTTATTATTTTCCTCAGCCGCTATGTGAAGTATCTTTTGTTGTAATTCATCATCAGAGAATGGTTCTGGTGTTTCACTACAAACTTTCTTAATATGCAAAGCGATATACTCTCGTGCAGTGTAAGGTATTTTCTGATTTTGAAGAAAATTGTTTAAAAACATTCTGATGACTTTGTTTGTGGGTTGCAGTAAGATATCTGATAGTAAAAAATCCAACATGAAAGCCCTACCATGCCAAATATTTTTCTTACCGAGCCAAAGTAAAATTAGATCGGCGCAGAAGTACTCTGCCAGCGTGCGGTGGATAAACTCAATATCCCTTCCATCTCCCCCCGACTGGACCAGTCCGATCCGGCACAGCTCAGTTTCTCCCAAATCGTTCTCAGAGTCCTCGCAGAGTACTTTTGCAATATTGGGGAAAAGTATACGAAGACTCATCTTGTGGTGAGCCCCTGTGATGAAGTTAACGTTTGTGTTATAAAAATCTGGGGTCATTACAGCTTTCAGTTCAGTTTTGACCTTAGAGTAAATATTGTATTTCGCTTCAATAATTTTTTCGTACAGTAAAAATATACTCTTCACCTGAAAGGCGTTTTCAAATTCAGTTTGTGATGTTATGGAATCTTCAACATCTTGCAAAAACATCTCCGCCAGTAATCTCATCTGCAAGGGTACCCCCGTGAAGCTATGGATGTCTCCCCCTAACTTATCATTAGCTTCAGTGAATAGAGCTAGCGCGCACTCTTCGAGCTTCTCTTCCTCGCGGCTTCCCGGCTCCAGCAGAAGGTGCAAGCGCCAGAATTCCTGGAGGTAGCCTCGCTGTTGCTGTTGTTTAATCTCTTTGAAAGTCACGGCGAATGTAGATAGACCATTCTCGAGCAATGCTCTGTCATTCAAACGCGTAGTTACCCATATGTTGGCCGTGGTTTTGTTTTTTAAATATTTTAAAATATCTAAAACCTTGTTCTTGGAGGTATCTTTTAATTCATCAAAACCATCGAACAAAATACAAGGCTGCCTCGCACATTTGTGATGCAAACAGAATTGCAATAGTCCTCGCGGTAAACTACCTTCGATTAGATCTTCTATCAGTTCGTTTTCATAACTCTCCGTCTGTTTGGTTGGTACACTCCCAGGGGGAATTTTTAATTCCTTAAGGTTTTTGAAAATTATCCAGGCGGTACCCAACCATCGGGAAACGCTCACCAGGCTAGTGGACTTGCCCATCCCAGGCTCAGCCGCGAGGATCACCACCTCCTGCCCCGAGGCACCCAGCTGCTCCTCAGTGACCTCGTGCGCGGTGTCGGGAAGCACGTGTGGGCGCAGGCCTTCCAGCGACCCCAGCGACCGTTGCCACAAAAACCGCTCGCCATTCTCTTCAAAGTTCAGTAAATGTACGTGCTTTTTATGATCTACTTTTAAAATAAACATGTTTATATAAATAAAGACATTGACGTCCCTGTCCGAGGGCGCTGTGAGGTTCATTTCATTGTTCATTAATATTTTTCTCTTTGTTTCAGGTACCATTGCCATTAGCAAGCGCACGAGATGTTGTTTGCTCGGCGCGCCTTGGAAGATGAATATGTTGTCTGTATTCATCAGTGCCGCGAAGTCTTTTATCTGAAACATAAACTGACTATGGAACCGTCTTGTCACATAAAAGCTTCGGTGGAAGATCTGTTTAATGGTTGCAGCGTCGTTCGCTTCGAGCCGAAAAACTTTTTTATCTGGATTAGCTAATACGGCCTGCCTAAATGTCTCCTCCCCCGCCCCTGTGGCCGGGCCCCAGATGATGCCGGCCGCCGCTGAGCTGCACCCCGCGAGTTGGTCTCTCAGCCAGTCCTGCCGCTCGCCGCTGACCACCAGCAGGTCACCCGACGATGCAATTTTCTTCAAGCTCTCTACGTCAATTCCTCTATTTACTGTGACACAATTTGCACTAAGTTCAAAAAAATTTTCGAAAGAGTTCTTAACTTGTATTATATGTTTATCGCTTCTTAGAATATTTTTGAGGTCAGTTGAATGTATAAATTTGTCAATCTCTGATGAAAAATTGTCGAAATTTTCCTCTTCTACGAAATCGGCAATGCTCGAAATTGTACCTCCAATTTCCAAAATTTTATTTTTGAAGAGTTTCTTTTTAGAGTCTAGCGTCAGCTGGGAAGATTCTAAAGAGTTTTGACCAATGCGCACATATATATTCTTAAAACTTAATACAGATTTTAGGTCAGTCACAAAGATAACTTTCTTTCTGATGTTACGAAGAAAGGGTATAAATATTTGTTCACTTCCAACACCTCCGGATATATCCGTCGAGGCACAATCAATCACCAATAAATTATCGTTGGTAAAATCATTATCTGGGAGGTTTTTAATGTCAACAGTTTCATGTAAGATGCTCATATCTTTCCATTGTAGAAATGTTTGACATCCGTGATTTACGTACGTTTCTAAATCTGATGGCGGCCGCCGTAGTTGAAGACTGACACTGGACAGCCGGAGCATTTCCAGATCGCGGTCTTCTGTCTTAATTTGCATGATTCGGTGTTCAGATCTTAAAAACACTTCAAGCTCAATACTGTCTGTAAATGTAAGGATATTTTCAGGCAAGGAGTTGAGGCACTTTTGATTTATGATGGAGTACATCATTTTCGGTATTTCCCGACTCTGTTGGTCCACCGCAGTCATCAGCTCCTCGCCAAACCAGCGCACCAGCAGTTTAGCCCGCCTGACCACCATCATCAAGTCCTCCTCGCTGGAACAAGTTATTATACGATTATTCATATCAATACTAAAATTCTCAAATAAATCAGGGCACTCTCCTAAGTCCCGCTCACGCAGAAAACTTTGTATGGTATTAGTCTGTACCATTTCGTTTTTAAAAATTACCCAAAAATTGAGCAATTTTAACTCATCCTCAGAGAACATTCTCAGACTGGTGGAGTTGTCAGATGTTGTTTTGTATCGAATACTGGAATCTTTGGATTGCTCAGGGTCTAGGTGATAATCGTCCTCGGGCGTCACTTTGTTGTGGAAATTTTTATACTCAGTCTCACCCCACAATTTCAATACTTCCCTTATGTTGCTTGTGGGCCAGTCCTCTATTTTGTTAATTTTTCTGTCAGCTTTCAATGCATTCTTTAAATCAGTCATGTTGTGAGTTTTGAGATTATAATTTGGAGTATTGCGCCCTTCTTTCTTAAATGCTGACGTATCAACCATTACCCTGTATAAGATGCCAATATGTAAGCCAAAGGTATTTATACGGTTAGGCGCAGACAAGAAACTGGATATATCTAACGCTTCCAAGGAAAATGTTCTCCGGTACCTAACATCGTAAGTATCGATGATTTCCTCTAACATTTCCTTACAGCCAGGACTCTCAAAAGCTACGACGTGTGCGTGTAGGCCGTTCCACTCGTCGCAATTCTTGATGAACTTTCTGCCCTCCGTTTTCAGGAATTTTACACCGAAGCCGCTGACCTGGGCCAGCCAGCCACCCAGAGAGTGTCCCGTGATGGACAGATGATAGCGGTAGCCGGGTCGTTTGTTGGCTTTAATTATGGCGCACTTCACCTTGTCAGCAAAGGTAGCTGCGGAACTCATGCGTCGTGAATAATTTTTGAATACTACTCCTGTAATATTAGTCCACATGGCTCCAAAATTGCTCGGAATAGTTCCCCTGTGGGCCAGGACTACCTGCTGCCGGGAGGGGCTGACGAACGTGGCCCCGAAATAGCCGTTATCCTTATCATTATTGTACGCAGTCGTCAATAGCTTCCAATCATCTAATTGAAGTTCCTGAGGCAGTCCATCTGTCATCTCGCTGTATACGGCCGAAGCGAAGTGCGCCAGCTCGGCCGGATTGGGGTACGGGGCCGACATAACGTCATTATCCAGCACCCGGTTTTTAGGATCGTAAGGTAAAAAGCTTACTAGTTTACTTAGAAGGTCCTCACGGCTATACTTTAACTTGGAATCCACCTCCATGATGTGGAAGCACCGAAGGAGCGGTGTTAGCCGTATCGAGCTCTCTGCAACAAATTTTGTCAGTTAGGGAAAGTATTCGCCTAAGAATAAATTATATTTTTATTTCGATTATATAATCAAGAGACAACAACCCCTTCTTATAAATTTTAGGGTGAATGGGACGACTATTGGCCGTAGAAGCCTTTTCTTCAATTTGATTCAATATAATTTGTTAATAATAATAACATGAAAATATACTTTCATTTGTTAGGGTAATTAAAAATGTTTGCTAATATTTATATAAAATGTAATATAATCATTTTATGAATGAATAATAACTATTTTATTACTGGTCACAAATTTTAAATAGAAGAATGAACGTAAGCCTTTAATTGCAGTAGCTATCTGCAGAATCTTTTTATAATTCAATTTCAATTATTGTTCATTTTGTATGCTCCTATAACAAAATTAACATAAAATAGCAGGAAAGCAATCGGCTTCGCCGATTGCTTACTGCTAGGCCCTGCGGGCGGCTATTGTGGCCGCTTCGCGGCCGATTGTTTTTGCTGTGCAGCAAACATAATTGTTTACCTATGCCTACGTCAGCCGCTCCGCGGCCAATTGTATCTGGCAAATTTCCACTTTTAATTACGGGTAGTTTAGATATAATTAAGACAAAGTATTTATTCAGTATTTCTAACCGATTAATAAGTCAGAGCGGAATAAACCACAGTTCGATAGGTAGGTACCTACTCTCTTTTCTTCTCGCAGTGTTGATTACTTTTATACAACGTTATAAAAAAAAAATGTAATTAAATTTTCAACGAATAAAATATTCTCGACCGTAAAAAAAAATTCGATTCTGCCAGGATTCGAAACTGGAATCCTCTGATCCGTAGTCAGACGCGTTATAAAATTATTGTATACAAATAGAAATCATCATACGGAGACAGAAAAGACATTGGTTAGGGTAATTATAATATAAATTCTCTTTTCGCAGTGTTGATTACTTTTATACAACATTATAAAAAAACAAAAATAACAAAAATTTCAACGAATAAAATATTCTCGACTGTAAAAAAAATTCGATTTTGCCAGGATTCGAAACTGGAATCCTCTGATCCGTAGTCAGACCCGTTATCCGCTGCACCACACGACCCAATAGGCACCACGGCAAAATTATTGTATACAAATAGATATCCAAATGCAGAAACGTACGACATTGCTTGGAGTAATTATAATATAGATAATAAAATAATATTTTTTTCATTGAAGTTGTCTTCTGTTGGCGTATTTAATTATAATATTACTATCTCAAATTTTATCTATTTTGCTAATTTGTACCACTTTAAAAATAAAAGATCAATAATTAAATTAGGTTCATTCAACCGTTTTCAATTTTAATTATCACCTCCAAGATTTCCCCACAAAAAATTAAAAGGACTTAAAAATGGACACGATTGCGTTTTAATTGATAAAATTTTAAAATAAGAACATTTAAGAATATTACGCAAAGAGTAATCAGTATAGAAGAACCTCTACTGATAACACTTATTGGTTGACAATAATTCCAATAGAATAAGAAATCACTTCCCTGCGTATATAAAACCCGCATTTGACAACATCGCAACAAATCTTTTTAGCCCAAAAACTATAAATAATAAAAATGTGGAATATTTGAAAAAACTTGCGGAGATCGTGACTGCAAATATATACTTATATATACTTGACCAAAAAATTAAACACTTCTCGGAATTCGCCAAGCATATAATAAATACAAACTATTCCTTCGAAAGTCGCTACTCCACTCTGTGCCTCATAAAGGATTGCTAGTGAACAGTTCTGCTGACGTTGATATCTAATGAATTTACATTCTGAGTTCATAAGAAAATAATTATTAGTATTAGTAGTCTTGTTACCGTTAATTGCCGAAAACAAAAGCGCCACACCACACGACCCGCTCCGCTACCTGAATAGTTTAACAACATTCTGTATTGGGGTTAGTTATTTATTGCACCCGATGATGAGAGGGACTGCTCTTCTCGAAACTATAGGAGTAACAGAATAACTCAATTTTTGTGCAGTACAAGGTTTAGTTAAAATAATACTACTGCGGCACAGAGTAACTGCCATACCAGTTAACTACCACCAATGGGTTAAACTAAGTTTAGAGAAAGGTAAAATTACTTCAGTCATTTTTTAAAGATAGTTATGTTCTGTGGTGATATGTGCCTAGTTGGTCCCCAGCTGAGGGATTATGAGTGGGGTGGGTAGTGCGGTATTGTCAGCTGAATAGAGCAGAAGACCGGGATTAGATAGAAAGTTGGATTGTAGGCCGATGGAAGAGATTGCAGAAATATGAGATGAGTTCAAAGTTTTTGAGGTTGAAGATGAAACGGAGACGTGAGTTTTGAAAGCGTTTCAGTATTTTCACATATTTTTTTATATAAAAAATATGTTATTCTTGATAATTCCATAATGATTATAATTTGGTGAACCTACAAATGTTTTCTAAAATAGCAACTTGATATTATTATATCGAGAATTCATTAAAATTTTGGCCGCGAGTTACGGCTGTGGAAACAGCTCCATCTAGCAACAGTGTCGGACTTTGTTATATAGAGAATTATATGTTTAAATATTGATTTGTCATAAAAATTCTTTACATAAATGAGTCGCTTAAATCATGTCTCTGTAGCGTTAGTAGCGGACATCTTTACACATAGATGAAGTATTTAAATATAATGTAATTATCAAGAAAATGTAATCTCGAGACACTTTTTTAGCTTTCTTGTAAATAACGAGTAGTTACCTTAAATCCACTGAGTCACGGATTATATTCATATTTAGACCAAAAATGTTATCAATTTGATAAACGGACACTCAATAATTAATCCATATATTAAATATGAAAATAATTGTAATAGTGGGTGGCGGCGGGCCTCGCTTGGCGGGAGTGTGGGGGGAGGTCGCCCTTGAAGTGTGATCAATATATTCAATAATGATAATAGATACACTGTTGAGGGACATTATGATTGCCTCGATTATTTATAAGTAATATTTCATTACTTTAATCTTTTAGAATGTATGGCCTATCTCTACTTGATGGCTAAGTGGGTCTTTATCAGATGAGTTTATCAAGAACTTATCTGCATTATTATCGGTATATAATACGCGGATGTAATGCAATTTGGTAAATTTAGAATTACTGTGAGTTATTTATCTGCAAAATTCAATGCCACTGTTCAATAGTATTAGCTGTTAAAAGGGAATATAAATATTTATTGCGAATTGCGATATAATTGCTTCTTGGTTAATATTCGGATAGTGGGCACTCGTCATTGGTACATTTACAAAGCGATGAATAATTTAGTGAAAGGCTGAATGTGATATACATAGGCCAGGTGTGGCGAAACTTTTTGGGTCCGCGTGCCAAAAATCCTCAAATATTATTTTTCGATTGTGTGGAGTGCCCAAACAGTAAAAAAATTTAACAAAATAGAAAAAATGATTTTTTTTTCTGAATTTTATTTACTGTTTAAAAATTACAATGTAGTTTGTTAAAAATAAAGAAATCAATAAAAATACACATAAGTTATTTATCAATGAGTTTTTTGCTATTGTACATCCCATGACAAATTCATATTTCGTCACTTTTAGTAATACACAAGACCAACCGGATTCATCAGACATTCTCTTTTTGAATTACATTTTATGAACTTAATTTCTGAAAATAATGACTCCCAAGCAATGTAGAAGAGAAAATTGATAATATTGCTCTCGCTAGTTTCTTTAAAAATTCTAAAGATTCTGGAATGGCGTTCCAATGTATCATTTTTTCTTCTTCTGCATATTTATTAATTATGTTCGTTCGTCGATCGCTTTCAATTATTTCCAAATTATTTCTCAAAACAACAAATTTTTGTTTCCTGAATACGATAAATTGCATTTCAATGTCTTTCAGATTTAGCCACTCAAAAATTATCTACTGATAAAGTGTCTAGATATAAAATAAATATTGATATCTTTTCAAATCTCCTGAATTATTTGAATTTTGAAGAAAACTCCTTGATTATCGATTGCATAACTACAGACAATTTTTGTGTTAATTTGATTTAATCTGGTTTGTCTTCTGCAAACTTTCTTTTGGATTTAGGAAATATTTGAAGGTGTTAGATACAAGAACTACAAAGTCTAGTTAGCAGGATGTATGATGCATGCAAGGAAAGTGACCTTATTATGAATGTAAAGAAGTCAAAAGTAATGGTATTCGAGAAGGAGGAAAGTTCTTACTTTCCTCCTTCGTGTGAAATACTAGTAGGCAATGAATGGTTGGAACAAGTAGATGAGTTTGTGTACTTGGGAAGTATGTTAGATAGAAGAGGGAATGTTGAGAAAGATATGGAGAGGAGAGTGACTGCCGGAAATAGGGTTAACGGTGCTTTGAATGCAATAATCTCTAATAGAAATATCAAAACTAGCGGTACATAATGGAGTTCTGGTACCGACAATAATGTATGGAAGTGAAGCTTGGAGCTGGCAGAAGAGGAACGAAAGTAGATTGAATGCAGTGGAGATGAGGTCCCTTAGACGTATGTGTGGCAAATCCACGTATGATAGAGTAAAGAATGAAGATATTAGGAATGAAAGTAAAGCTGGTCGTAGCATACATAATACATAGAATAAAAATAGGGTCGCTCAGGTGGTTTGGGCATGTTGAGCGAATGAATGAGGAAAGAATGGTAAGAAAGATATATGATGCAAGTGTTGACGGTGCCAGAAAGAGAGGGCGACTACGGAAGACGTGGCATGACCAGATTAACCAGATACTGGAAGATGGTCCTGTTAGAAGCCCGAACAATCGTCGAGTTTGCATGCGAAGATGTATGAATGTAGACGAAGCTAAAGTTGTGTGTCAGGACAGAAGAGTATGGCGCTCTATCATCTCTGCCTACCCCCACGGGGAAACGGCTTGATGGTAAGTTTATTTTTCTCATTCATTAAAAATAGCTTAACGTCATCCAAACTCTCAACGAATCTTTGAAGAACTTTTCCACGACTTAAGCACCACACATTGTTGTATACAAGTAAACCCTTATACACTGAGTTTACCTCATTTAATAATTCTAAAAATTTTCGTTTGTTTAATCCGCGTGCAGATATCAAACTGACCAATTTTGTAACAAAAATCATAACCTCTTCCAGTGACTTAAATCCGTGTTTTGCGCGTAAAACTTGGTGGTGCTTTAATCACATCGTTTTTTGGTGAAAAATATAATTCAAAGGTGATGCTGTTCTTTTCCACTTGTGTCAGAAGCGGGGTATTATTGTACATATTGAATATATTATATGAACATGGTCAATGTTAACCACTCCACTATCAGCGAGATGAGATCAACGAACTTATCTTCACTGACAGTGACACCTGCGACGGCGATAAACAACAAATTACAACGTACATAACCTCAAATGAAAACAAACGTCAAAGGTAGTGTTGCCAACATAAAAATCAAAATGGATTATTTACTCAAAATTTTATTCTTAAACTTAAAAATTTTAAAAAATAATTTTGTACTTGATATCATTCGCGTGCCATCCGAATTCCCAAACGTGTCACCTCGGGTACGCGTGCCCTAGATTCGTCACCCCTGACATAGGTTATGGATTCACTCATATTTAATTTATCGAACAATTAGTGTGCGTCCGTCTCGACGAAGATACAGTGGGATCAAATGTAGCAAATAATTTTCCACCATCGCATCGCACCGAATCGGACGGGTTTTGATTCACGCGAAAGTAAAAAATTTTACACTGACATATTTTGTGCATTCTGGCTGAAGAGTTCCCAGCCGACCGGCAGCAGAGCAGGAGCAGACTAATCGGAAGACCGGCAGCGGCGGACCACTGACCACGGACTTCCCAGGAGAGAGCCCAGCATCGGGAGCACTTTCGGGAGATATTCCCCGGCAATGGCCCTCTGAGCGACATATTTCTACTTCTATTCATTCCGCTATTCTATTCACTTTGATGGTTCTTCACTCTATCGTAAATAGACTTGCCACACAAACTCACAAATGAGCTGATTGCGCTGCGTTCAGTCTACTTTCCTTTCTCTTCCGCCAGTTTCAAGCTTCACCTCAGTATGTACAAGTGTCGGTACTAAAAATCCATTACATTAAATCTTCCCACCGTCGACATGTTTCCAAAATAAAATATTGGATTCAAAGCATCGATCATCTTATTTCCTGCACACTACCTCCTCTTGAAATCTTTTTAGCCTTCCCTCCACTATCAAATATATTTCACAAACACAAACTCATCTACTTGTTCCGAACATTAATTACTAAATGACAGCGTTTTACTTTTATTGGCCTATTTTTAATTATAAAAGTTAAAACAGTCGATTTTTTTTATAATACTCTTTAGTTTATTATCTGCATTAGGCACAGGTTCCAAAATAAAAATAAATATCTAGGATCGAGAAATAAAAAACAATATATCACATATCAAGTAAAATCCATTTTGTCCATGTATGTAGTATGGGTTAAACGACATAAGAATTACGGACATAATGACGCACAACATAGGAACTACATAATAATTAGATAGAGTTCTATGTTTCTTATTTTTGTTATGTATATTAACGCTTTTATTACTTTCTTTCTTTTAACTCGTGGCGTCTGCTAGCTTGTTTGCTTGACGAAAAAACTTTGGATCGATTTTTAACACTTTTCCCGTGATCAAATCGAGCTGAAACTTTGCAAGTAGACTCGTAGCAACGATCAAGAAGATCTATCAAATTTTCATTTGAAAAAATAAATTATAGCATTATTTTGGATTTTTAGAAATTTTAATGGTTTTTTCAAATTGGAATCATTACAAAAGTTTCATTACTATCAATAGCGGCCTGATAACGTCACGGAATATTTAAAATTTGAATTACTCCGTCGGTAGGTATAATAGGTACTTCACTACGAATTTCGAAAATTAATGATAATTGGTTCACAGATGACAGCACACTTCGGTTTTTTTGGGAAGATATTAAATAATAAAAATATATTTTCAGAGATTTTTGACATAGATAGATTTGTCTAGATAATCTGTTTCATTTTCAGTCAATCAATTATTTAAATACATGATGGTAAACTTAATTTACAAAGAAAGGGAGTAAAATAAAAACTTGTTTTTTATGGGTTATTTTTTACTCCCTTTATATTAACTCGAGTCGTCTACTTTCTTGACGAAAAAACTTTAGGTCGATTTCTAACCCTTTTCCCGTGATCCAATTGAGCTGAAACTTTGTAAGTAGACTCGTGGCGACGATCGAGAAGATCTGTCAAATTTTCGTTAAAAAAATAAATAATTAATGTATAATTTTGAATTTTTCAAATTTTGAATGGTTTTTTCATACAACTCAGTAAGTTGTATGGAGATTCCGACGCATCTGGTAGACACGTAACCTGATTATAGTATAATTTTGGATTTTTGGAATTTTTTTATACTCCCTTTCTTAGCGTCGCATGAGCGAAGCTCAACGCGCAGATTAAGCGTCAAACGAGTTTCCACTAGTAAATAAGAAAGGGAGTATAATAATAACTTGGTTTTTATGGGTTAGTTTTTTACTTATCGATTTATATCTTTTCGTAATTGAGTAGCTTGTTGGTCGTACGGTTAGGACTCTCGCCTCGTTATCCAAAGGTCGTGATTTCGGAACTCACTCCAGACCAGCAAGTAAGTCCTATTTTCATAGCGCAAACATTTAGCTTAGTATGAAAATAGTAAGAATATTGATGTGACACGTATTCCGTGTTCGCATCTCTATTTAAAAAAAATAATTTGTTCTCAATATGAATATTATTGCTTTTTACTACGTCCAACAGGAACACGCGACGCAGCGCAACCAGCCCCCAGCAGGCTCGGAGCGCGAAGACAGTTTGTTGCAATATGAAGCATGTGCACCAGAATTACTTAGCGGGTCTTCATGCGATGAGCTTATTCACAGCTGCCAGTCCGTACCCGGCGTTGCCTAGGTTACAGATTTGACAAAAAATGTCTGTTCACATTGTAAACATTAATATATAACCTTTGTGAACTCAACTGGCAAGGCAAATAAAGTGTTTAACTTAACTAAACATATTTTTCTATGTCTTACGAGACAAGAGTGGAGACCGTGACAGGACTCTGCAATATCTAGATTACAAATCAAACCAATTTGTGGATAAATAAGAAGTGGAAGCGCCTGTTCGGGTCAAGCCGCGCCGGTGAATACAAAACCCACCGCAGCCTTGCTGTTCAGATGAGAGCCTAGTCCTATCTATAATCCACCATTATGTAGTCCATTTTACAATTCCAGCTATTCACTTTTGCCTATAAATACGCGAAATCCAAAAAAAATAGTTTAACCTACCAACCGCGTGACATTTTGCGTGTTTATATAGATAATCAAAAATTGTATTCATTACAAATCACCATTTCGGCATGTTTCTTTCTTCATTTCTCATAAAGATTCATGAGTATATAATTTTCCGTTGTTATTTTTGGTTTTTGTTTTCAAAATTATCAGCATCGCATACATTTAATAGAATAAATTTCGCTCTTGTTTATTATTTTATTTTCGATACTACAACAATTAATAACTTTTGTAAGCAATCTTGTAGAGACTTGGCTTTGGAATTTGGCTTCAATAAAATTGTTATTAAAAAGCGTAGCTCTATAAAAGGCCCGCTTAACCAAGAATAAAGTTAATTTAGATACCCGTTCTGAGCAAGATTAATTTAAATGAGTTAAATCAAAGGCTTACTAGAATTATTAACTTGGAAAAAGAGTTCAATGTGCTTCAGGAAGAGATCGAAGTAAATACCGAAGACGAAAATTTCGACGTAGAAATAGAAGAGCAGGACTCAATTGGAAATAAATGTCACTACACTGCGATTACGCAATGTGTCACGCAGGGGCGGACTGGCCATGTCGGCGATCGCCGAGGGCCCCAGCCCCTGGGGGGTTTCCTGTGCCTTTCTTATAAGTTACAATTTCATTTTAAGAAAAAACTAACCCATAAAAACCAAGTTTTTATTATACTCCCTTTTTCATTTTCTAGTGGAAACTGGTTTGGCGCTTACCCTACGCGTTGGGCTTCGGTCGGGCGACGTTACGAAAGGGAGTAATAAAAAAATTCAAAAAATCTAAAATTATACTATATTCAGGTTCCGTGTCTACCATTCGCGTTGAAATATTTTAATACAGTAGTAAGTAGTAAGTGATGTAGTAGTAAGTTGTGTGAAAAAAACATGAAAAATTTGAAAAATCCGAAATATTAATTATTAATTAATTTTAAATTTTTTTAACGAAAAATTGATAGATCTTCTTGATCGTCGCCACGAGTCTGCTTGCAAAGTTTTAGCTCGATTGAATCACGGGAAAAGGGTTTAAAATCGATCCAAAGCTTTTTCGTCAGACAAGAAGACAAGCAGACGCCACGAGTTAAAAGTAAGGGAGTAAAAAACAAATAAATGCGTTCCTTATTTGTACTGTATTATAACATTTTCTACTTGTAAATAATGTGTCATAGTTTATTTATTTTCTTGTTGTAAAAGTGATGCTCAGAAACGAAAGGAAAAGAAGATGAATCCTATGTAAACATTAGTAATATATTCAAATCGTCTCTGTAGAGTAAAAAATATTACCATTCAATAAACAATATGACGACATACTACTTGAACTGATTTTACAAACTGTTAAATGCTTTTTATAATAAAAAAAACACTTTTTATATTTTACCAACGCACAGCCTAATATACTGATATTAACCGCTGAGAGGTTTTTAATGATTCTATTTTTTTTAAATGAATATAATTTTCCCTCTCATTTTCTAAACCAGTGGTTCCATATAAAAGAAGAATATGATATAAAAAATGATAAACTTTTGAATATTTTAGAGATGAGTCATACCAAATCAAATCCTGGTTATACTACAGTCTCATCATCCGTTACAGTTTCTGGCCAATGAAAAACAAATATTTCAAAGCGGAAAGGTTTCTTGATCTTATTTCTTGCTTTGATTAGTTGCCTCTCTATGATACGATATTATAGGTCCGTGAATATTATTTGACGATGAGACAAGTACGAACCCAAATTGAATGTTACGATAAGATAGAACTGTCATTTTTTGTAATTCTAGTATGAGAAGATAAGGTTAATTACGCCATCACCATAAGTCAATAACGACGATAACGACATGATAAAACTGCAATGACGAATTCCTTATATTTCTTACCGTTTATAAGTTATATCCAAATAAACACTGCTTCTGAAAGTTATGAGAAATACAAGTAAATGTCAACTAATGCTCATTTTATAAGCTTTTCGAAAACGGAATCGGTAACGACCTAGGTTTAAATTCTCCGATTCCGATACCCAAAAAAAGTTTTGATATTTCAGATTCCCGATTATACAAGACACTTTAAGATGGAGCAGGCAGAGAAGGCGTTTCTGGAGGGACCATGTCGAGAGAATGGAGCAGACGAGACTTCCCAGAGCCGTTATGCGTGGGATTCCAGAAGGGCGCCGACCACCAAGGAGACCACCAAAGAGATGGAGAGAGAGCTGGACGTCCTCGTCCGTCGCAAGACCATGACTGATCTGTCACCACAGATCAAGGATATAAAAAGAAGAAGAAGAAGATTCCCGATTCCGATAGATCCCGAAACCTAAAATAATCTGAAAACCTGAAGTGGTGGAGTAAACACAAGGCTGTTTCATCGATTGAAGATAAAGGGTTTTTAAGAAGTGATGATCAATCTCATGCAGGAAAGTTCATCCATTTTCTAAATGTTTTGTGGGAAATATCCAGTGGAAGTTTTGATTGTTAATTTAAATTCATGTCGAGGAACTTGATTGTTCAGTGGACTTAATTTGAAAACATTTTTTTGTTTTGCTGGATATTTCTCTTGATACATCTCCTGTTTCTATATATTCACAAAGTATGAACATCGACACACCATGGAATTTGGTTCAGGGATGGTAACGACAAATATCTGGTAAAAGATGTGCTAGACAATTCGACATTCTGTATGAATGACCTGAAAATATACAAGTAAAGTCAATAGTGACTTTGACGATGTTGTCGATATAGAAGTAGAACTGGATTTTAAAGAAAAAAGATCCTCAAAGAAAAAAGTAATGAATTAATTTTTCAAAGCAAGAAAACACTTTGTGGCTTGACATTATAAGACATTTAAGAATAAATAAAATACTATGTTTTATTTATATTTAATTTATATTTATATTTAATTGTCCTGAAGAAGGTTGAGTCCAACCGAAACTAGTTGACAAATATAGAGTGATAAAGTAGTTTAAAACATAGTATTTAAAAAAGTAATGTCTGGGTAAACGTCTAAGGATAAAGTCGCTGAAATACTACCTGGTCAAAAATTAAAATCATTTACTTCCACAATTTAGATGCCAGAAAAGAAGGAGATGAAATTTTAAAAGACTGATTCTGGCTGGACCCCATAAAATTCCAAGAAATCACAAAAGTTGATAGTCTGCCGTGCGAAGTTCTATGTTGTAATGCTATACTGTGTAAAGTTGACAGAAGTTATTTAGTGAGCGATTGATCAGCCCGAATGGTAGATCCTGATCCTAAATGTCGGCCAGAGAGGTCACATAAACACGGCAGAAAATCCCGGAAAACTGTATGCAGAAAAAGTGAAGAACTTAAGAAAAAATTTATGGTTTAGTTTAAGTACTAAAGGATAAATATTTTAAAGATCAAAAATTAAAGAGAATCCTTGAATAAATAGCGTGATTATTTCCAGTATTCATAGTATTTGTTAATTACATATTTAAATTATACCTTTGACATAAATATAAAATAGGCATACTTGCAGCTACAGCTTTGAAGTCACGTATATGAAATTGCTTGCATATAGCCCCTAGACCCAAGTTAAGAATTGATATGCAACCTTGACGTAAAATTGCTCTGTAGTTTGGCAAATGCTAAATCAATGTATGTGAAAATTATAAAAAAATATTTATAATAAAGGTAAAAATGCAGGGGCCCCTTCACTGGTTCTAGCCGAGAGCCCCCAAGGGTGCCAGTCCGCCCCTGGTCTCACGGGTAGCTCTACGGCGCCGGCTAATTCATCTTAGTCACTATAATCAGTCCCAAGGTATTAAACTGCCAGAAATACAGATTGCGAAATACGACCACCATCTCTCGAGCGTAACGCCTGCTGACTATTCTCATAAATATTCTAATAATTATGCCAAATCATTTTCATGTTCTACCCAAGATAATATTTATAATAGTGAATTTCATTTTAGTTGTGTCTTTTGTAAAGAAGACCATAACATTTGCAAGTGTCCGAATTTCTTAGATAAATCCCCCGAGCTAACAGAAAATTCCAAGTACTCAATCAATCACGAACATTTCGAGCTTCCACCGAATATCACAGAAGCTGATCAAAAATGTAATGACTCTTCTCCTATTGATTTGTTCATAGGCGCTGACATCTTTAGACAGACCATAGGCAAAGAACAAAAGTCACTCGGCGCAGACAAACCATTTCTACGAAGTAATCAGTTTGACTGGATTATATCCGGTCCTATTGTTTTAAAAATGTTCCCCCGAATATCAAGCCAGCTAATCGTAATTTCAATGACTTCTCTCCTATGAATTTGCACATAGGCAATGAGCAGAGATCACTCGGCGCAAAAAAATTATTTCTGCAAAGTTCTCAGTTTGGCTGGATTATATCCAGTCTTATTGTTTTAAAATGTGAACCTTAACAGATTCAGTGCAATTTTTCTAAAAATGGCTTCTCTAAACAAGAACATATTGATCAACACATCTCTTCATTCTGAAAACTGGAGGAGCTTCCGAAAAGGTCACTTCTAAACTCAATTTCTTCAATCATATTATGAAATCTTTCCATTTGCTAAAATTCAGATTTAATTCACCTACAATATTCGAATCTTCCGATATCAATGTGCAAGAAAAACTAAGCCTGAGCGATTTTTCCAGTAATATAGGTCTAGGTTGGAACCCTAAATCGGACACACTTTATTTTTCGATCGAAGTACCAAACTCAAACTATGTCGATATAACTAAAAGGAATATCTTGTCCACCTCTTTCAGGATTTTTGATAATGTATGGCTGTTTTCTCCATGCGCAGTATAACCCAAAATGCTTAAGATTGGAATGAATCCATACATAAAAAATAATGGGTAAGTTAATAAATTTAATAAATTTTTCGTCACTTTCTTCTATACAACTACCGCGACACGCATTATGCGACACTCCTACATCCTCAGAGTTGCACTCATTCCGTGACTCCTCAATACATGCCTACGGCGCATGCGTCTATCTGAGATCTACACCCACAAGGTGATATTGTAATCAAGCTTCTCTGTGCCAAATCTAAAGTAGCTCCTATCAAACCTTCTACTATCTCCGGCTAGAGCCATGCGGAGCCCTACTAGCAGCCCGCCTATGTAAAGTGGTCGTAGAATCTCTACGATGTTCTATATCTCTAACGTTCACCGGTGCGATTCGATTGTCGTCATTGGATGGCTAATCACTAGTCCTAACAAACTCATGATTTTGGTAGCAAATAGAGTAGTTGAGATTTTCGAAAACACCAAATTGCGGTCTTATGCCACCACGTGCCTACTGATTCTAACCTGGCTGACTGTATTTCCAGAGGTGTCAATGCTAGCCAGTTGCAAGGTCTGGAGAGCTGGTGGCCGGGTCCACAGTTTTTATCCAAAATCTAGTCAGAATGGCCCATTTTGAAATCTGAGCCTAATGAGATTTTACCCGAGATAAAATATCATACTACAGTAATCCAGAAACCTTTAATTTAATTCGAAAACTTTTCTAAATTTTCAAAATTAAAGCGTACATTTGCTTATGTTTTAAGTTTTCTACATAACAAAATAACTAACTCTGATTCAAAATTGAGCGGTCAGTTGAATCAGTTGAATCAGTTGAAGAGCTAAATAATTCGTTGTACATTTGGTTAGGTTTGCTCAAAATCAATCGTTTTCAAAAGAACTTAACGGCCTTACTAAAAAAAAATCAATTGGCATTAAAAGCAACTGTTGCGTGTGGAGAGTTGTTTACTCTTTTTGCGCAAATTGGGAGGCTAGAGCCCGAGCAGTCTAAGTCGCTACACAAAACTTGAACAGATTCGTCAACACTTTTGAAACCGCTGGCAAAGAGTATACATCTGCGAGAATAGACTATAACAGCACTCCAAGTGGCGACTAATCGCGCCGAACAACACATCGGGAACATTGCACTGATCCAGGATGATCACGTACCCCCTCTCAAGGGGCGCTGGGTCAAGTTATTCATTTATTTTCCCGGTCCGATGAAATTTACAGACATCGTAACAGAGTTGCAGATATTGCAACAGCACGAAGAATGTACGAAGGACCCTCAATCGTATCTGTCGACTTATAACTCCTGAGGACATGGATTCTTGAAGGGTTTTCCAGGATAGAGCCTTCAAAAGCGGGGAATATGTCTGCGCGCCGGGACACCGCGGGCAGACACACTAGGAAACTAGCTTCATACCTGTACACATTGTAAACAGTAATATATACTCTTTGTGAATTCAATTTGCAAGACAAATAAAGTGCTTAACTAAACTAAATATATTTTCTTATGTCGTACGAGACAATGTTTTTGTTTCGTAAGGTTCAGACATAATAACAATTAATTAATAACAATAATTTAATTCCAATATAACAAATTACCAGACTAAATTTGTGCAAAACCCACTTTTGAATATTTTTCCATTTAAGATTCCATCCCCTTGAGATGACTTTCCATAATTAATAGCTCCGACCTCCCCCCCTCCCCCCATGTTTATCTTTTTCAATTTTAGTCACAGACAATCCTGAAGGAGAGAACATTGTTCTCGAAACATGTAGAATGTATAATCTTATAAAGTTGTGAACACAAAGTGATTTGTGTTTTATTTTAAAATGATAGACAACGTGATAATGGAGGGGCGATGGCACATAAGCTTTTTGAATAGTACTCAATAATAAGTGTGCAAAATTTGGGTCAGATCTAACAAACAGTGTGGATTTGCAAATAAAACAGACAGACAAGCAGTCAGAGTGACTAATACTGAGATTTCTAACATTATTTCCTCAGTAACTACTAAATCTATTGACTCTTATGGCTTTAAAATTGATATGACCCGACTTCATCATCCATTAATTTTACCAATCATCACTCACATCATCAGCCACTTTTTGAGGGAAGGTCACTTTCTCTCATCGTGGGAAACTGCACACGTCATACTTTACCAACAATTTTACTACCAGCCCGTCTCATTTCTATCGATTATTTCTAAAGTTACTGAAGGTGCAGTACAAAACCTACCACTACCTGGCTCTATAACAATCCCCGCCGTGATCCTTTTCAGTTAGATTTCAAAACTTACTTAAACGTACTTCAACAGTCTTAGTCAAAGTCAAAAAGAGTAGAATAAGCCGTGCTATAAATAATAAAAACTCACATTACTTCACTTTAGCTGCTCGTTTACCTCTGTTGACTTGTTTGCGCTTACTTTTTATATCTTGATGGCCAAACTCTTTTCACTCAATTTAAAGTATTCAACAGTGTAAATATTGATTAATGTTTATTTAAACAGTGCATCAAAATTGCTGGAATCAATTCGGATATCTTTTGTAATCTGGCGTACCACAAGGAGGCGTCTTAAATCCTCTCTAATTAACTAATTTTTTTATCGATAACAAGCAACCTAAAATGTCATTGCCATCTCTTAGCAGGTGACCTTCAGCCTTATGTTCACTTCACATTAAAAGTCAGCGCTGTTAAACCAACGATCGATGATCTCAGTTTGTATCACAATGCGGCCCACGGAACATAGTCTTCTTGTAAAACCGTTTCAGGCAATTATCGCGAATCTTATCTACAGTACATTAAGGAATTGAACGCTCTCCTCACTTTACATCAACGGTCAATGCGTACCCAAGTTGTAAAAAACCTAGCAATCTAGATCTATGAAGACCTTTTATGGCGTGAATATATTTCACATGCCAACGAATATTTTACAATATTCAATCCCTAAGCTGATTCAAGAATTTTCTCCCAATTTGCTGTAAAATAACAATTACGTAATTCCTACCTCTCTTCTGCTTGATTATGATGTGTGTTATATGGATGTCAGTCTACAGCATCTCAACAAACTGGAACGCTTTCAAATCTTATCTATCCATTTCATCTTCAAACTCAGTTAATTCCATCTAAGCGAGAGTCATAACCATAATTTATCATGTATTTTCAATCTCTCCAGTACCGGAAATCTTAATTCAACTTTCTATCTAATCATGCACGGTCTTATTATCTTCAGCTGATAGTACTTCACTACCCATCCCCTTTCATAATACTGAATTCTTCAGCTCCAACAGTACACAGAAATTACATCATCACAGACCACAACTCTCTTCAAAAGTAGACTAAAGCTATTAAAGAGTTAAGGTTGTTATTACGGTCGTTAGACATATTTAACTGTAACTGGTTGCGGATATTTTATACGAACTGTATATTTTTCCGAGAAACGATTCTCGACGTTTCGTTGAATGCTTATTCAACGTCATCAGGAGGATGACCTTTACCCGCGGAGGTAGAGGGCGGACTAATTACTTCAGTGTATTGAGAAGACGTTCTAAATTAAAATCAATATAGATTTATAAATTTCAAAACCGACTATGCCCAAATAACTGAACATTTTTCAAATAAATGATGAATGTGGAATTATCCAACACCAATTTTTTAATACACCTACACTAAATACTCAATAGTTGTATATTGACCAGCAGATAACGGGGAAAATACTATTGATAGTATTATAATTCTATCGGCATTTGAGATAAGAGTTTGAAATTATCAGTTGTTTTGTATCGCACAAAGTCATGAATGAGTCACGGAGTCATTGATTTACCATCGGCAAGGGAGTAAAATAATTGTGTTATTTGGAAAATATGCTATTAACGGTCGATCTTTCTTTATAAAACTTACAATAACTATAAAAAAACAAATATAAATTATATATCACGAAACCTTCATGTAAGATTTAAGTCAAATACCGGCGTTTCATAACGTTTAAGAGGTACTTACGTTGATATATTTATGTGTAATTAATATCTACATAAAAACTAGTCAACATAAGCTTATCAGCATTTCGGCAAGGCAATGTTAACACCATGACGGCGACATTATTTATTCGTATGCCCCGGATTTGTATGGTTCGCAATTGATTTGTCACCACTCCTCATAATCTCATAATCACCGCGCACATCATATAAAACAAGGGTCATAACAAAAATAAATGCCTGTATTTCTTCATCATAAAATTGCAGTAATTCTTTTGTTGAAACTATTTTTAATCCGCATTTTATTTCATACTCGCGCATAAACGAACAATGAACTGGAGACCGAAATAAGTCGTAGGAAAAAGTGAACTATACCGTTCGAACAAACGGATCTTAAAGACCTGTTATTTTTATTGATACAGATCCTCTGATAAATAATTTCTGACGGAATCGATCTAAACCACATCTAGTATTCTGATATAATCGATCACCTAATTTGAGAGCAAACTTTGCATAAACCACACTGATTGATTATAAACGTTTACCGGTTTCGGTTTCATCAGGACGGACGCGCAATAACTTCCATAAATAAAAATTTTTAAGAATCAAGTATTAGGCAGGGGTTTTGACATAATTGTGGTAGAAGGACAGGGGTGAAGTTTGACAGTGAGACATTGAAATAGGAAATATGCACTCCGCCTCAAATGACACCATAATCCCACCTTGATTCATACAAATTTAATTTATGGAAATAACTCGCGTCCGCCTGATGAAAAAACGTGTACGGTATCGAAACCGGTAGATGCTTAAAATCAACAATGTGCTTTATACAAAGTTTGTTAGATTTCTCAAATTAATAATTATGTTCAACCACTTTGTGTTACTTTACGTTAAATTTAGCAAAATCGAGAGCAAATACGAAAATCGTGTACTGAGGCCTCTTAAAATTAACAATGTGCTTTATACAAAGTTTGTTAGTTTACTCAAAATAAAAATTATGTCCAACCACTTTGTTGTTGGACATAATTTTTGATGATGCTGAATATCAAAAAAGTATTACTTATTGGCTCTTCAGAAGACCCTAATTCATAATGTGTATTGATGCAGAAATGTATAGTGTTATAGATATTCTTATATTTCATAGATTACTCAAAAGCTTCCAAGATAATATCAAATAGAGCATAACATCAATCTGGACACCAAACATATCCCGACATCTCTAAAGTCTTGTAGAATAATCAAATTTAATGGCTTCGGTAAAAGTGAAGCGTGAACAGGCCCAGGATCTGGAGATGGCGAGGGCATCTCATCACCTGGGCTGTTTCACGTGTGTTCTGGAAGTGTCAGTTAGCTGCCCTTTTGTAAGAGTACAGAATATGCACAAAACATCTTTAATTTACATTTCAAATGTAACTCTTGAATCCACAATGCAAGTAATTTATTTTAAAAATTATATAGAGATCAACTTACATCTCAGGGCGAGCCTGGGTGCTGCGAGCAGGGACTTGTGAAGCACTTATCACTTGACTTTTATCACTGATACACTTAACACTATCTGAAAAGAACAAAAAAATTGATTAAAACAACAATATAAATAAATAAAATGAAAAGCTTTGCCTCATTGGAACGTCCGAAGGGACTACAAGCTTGTAATATGTTCTGCTTGCTGTATTTAGAAATGGACCAAAAAGTCACACTATGTTACTTCTAATGAGACTCATTTGCTGACGACAGACTTAATCATCAACATACCCCACTTATTTTGGCATATATCGTTATGTTTTAACTATCTGATCTAATCATCACGCCGTTCTCCAGAGGATAGAATGCCAGATTTTTTCCTGGCACGTAACATTTTTCATCTTTGACGCAAATTTGAGCTTGAATGCGATTAAATATTGTAATATTCTGTAAATAATCACAATTTCCGGAAAAGGACAGTTTTACACTGATATTCGTAAAACAAATTCACGTTTCAATATTTACAGAAAGTACGTCATTGCAGTTTTCCGCTATTTAATATCCCACATTTATTATAAACCTCTGACTTTAAACGAAAAATAGTGTAATAAAGGCAGGAACACATCGAGATATACATATTTTATCCATCATGACATGATGATAGATGGTCTCAAATTTTTAAACCATCATCAACAAATCAGCCCTGATGATGGAGCCTGCAAAGGGTTCTAAAAGTCGGCCGAATGGTCGTAGAAACACGGAAGAATAGCCCAGAAAACCTTTACCGCTCCCAAAGTAATTTTTATTTACATTCCCGTTACTTTCATACATTCCCTCGACTTTCATTCTCGGATATTCTGCCGTGTTTCTACGAGACAATTTTATTAACTTTTTTTTTTTTTAAATTAACTGCTTCCTTGAAAAATGTACATGAACTTTATATTATCGGTCAAAATATAATCAACTTATCCAAGAAATTTCCTTTCCACGGTTCTGTAGACACCGTTAAGAAATTATCAAAGACGGTTCCCGCAATATCGTAAATATGGTTCAGATCTCGAATAAAATGCACATAAACACAATTTCATCAAAACATCTCATCTGATTTCATCGTTAGGACTAATCTATTTAAAATAGTGGAAATCGAACCCGCTTCAGCTTGATGGCTGGAAAATGTTATATGGGTGATTTTGAGTGAATATCAAAAAAACTGGAGGTGGTAAAAAGAATCTAAAAATCAAATATCGTTTTTGTGAAGGACCCGGTGGGAGGGAGGTAGGGGGGAAGTCCTTAAAAATAAAAACAATAAGGTCCCAAAAAGAGTTTCGGGAAAAGTTTTCATTTTCAGGAACGGACAAAAAGTCGAAAATTATTAGATTTGTGAATTTTCGGATCAAAATAAAAAAGTTTGAAACTTGTCTCAATTCTGAGGAGACGACGCGACCCGCGAAGAATGTATTTCCCAAAGACGTCGGCGGGTTGCGCCTGTCTGGGGAAATTGAAATTTTTGGAATCAAGCACTCGGTCGACGAGTGACTACTAAAGCCAGCCATTCAGGTCATAGGTCCTGGGATACCCTATAAAGACTTCCATATAGGTGTACCCAATAAATAGCTTTGTCTCTGGGAGACTTCTATAATTTATCTTAATAACTGATTATTCTTCTGTAGGAAAAATCTAGTAATAAGATTCTCATTTAAAAAATATTTGTTTACATTTATTTGAGTTCGGGTACGATAATCTCTGAAATTAGTGATTGACATATAATAACCTTTTGACCAATATGTTTATGATAAACTTTGAATAGTGAAGAAGAAGTTGTTGATAATATTTGAAGTCGAAAGCAATCACGCATTAGGCAATTGCTGAATCAATTGAAAAAATAACAATAAAAGAATTCGCTTTTTATATGCGTTTATTTTTTAACTCTCTCTATCTGTTCGTTGATTGTTTGTTTGTTTATTTTGTTTGTTTGATGTGGTGGAACTTAAAATCGATTTTTTACTAACTTCTCGACTAGATAGAGCTCTGAGAATTTTTACAGTTCATTATTAAGTATCAATGATACTAGCTGTAAACTGTCAAAAATGACGAAACATCTTTGCTCAGGCCTAGTATATATTCCACGGAGAAGCGGCGGTAGCAAAATTCGTTGAACGGCCAGTTTATGTTAGTTCAAGCCTCATCTCTGGCCGTTCAGTTTGCTTATTAGCCGTGAATTCGAAAGAAATAACGAACGTTAGATGAAGTTATGTACGAACAGACAGACATACAGATGAACGGACAGACAAACGGACGGAGAGACAACTAAATTATTAAGTTTGAATGTGCATCGTAAAAGAAAATTTTAAATTAACTTCCGAACGGGAGTTAATTTAAATTTTTTACGACGAAATTAACGACGATCGGGAAGTATTAATAACGAAGTTACCTATACGCAAACTTTGCTAAAAACTCAGAAGGAATCGTATCAGAATTTTAAGTAATAATCTTTGAACCTGTTTAAAATGACTTTAGCAAAGCGATCGAAATTAAGATTTTTTTCTCAAAGCTTCTATCGAATTTTTATCACGTTTTTATGGATAGGTTTCAAATATCACACAGAAATATAAATTGAAAAAAAGTTTCTTAAACATAAATTCTAATGAAACCAGCTGAATGATGAAAATTATATTTTATCAATATAAGATAATCGTTAAAAAAACATTACACAAGTCTTTTCAATATTGTCATCAATATCTACATAGTGGAGAAAATTTATTATTTTTCCCATGAAATATTGCGCCACTTTGTTGGCAATTTCTGGGTCATGGTTTGATAAGTTATTGTTTCATAACATAATTTACTAAGCGTTGATTAAGGAGGATAGTGAATTTGAAATATATGAAACCTAATAAATAAATTTCAATTTTATCAAATGAATGAAAATTTTTATCAAAGCCATACAAAAATGTGAAATAAATGAGAAAAAAAAGTATGAGAAATAGTAGTGGACTTCTTTCACATTGCAAAACGTTCGCCTTTATATTTTACTCAAGGAATGCAGATAAGAACAGTAGCTATTTTATAACTTATTTTATTCAGATTCGACAGTTAATTCTGCTCCAAACGTCCGTTAATACACATATACATAAGTATTATAAAAATAAATAATTCCAGGTTATCATAAGTAATAAATTCTTCTGTAGTAAAGCTAAAAAAGCAACTGCACACCATTTCAATTCCTCGCCACATAAAAGTCTAAAAATCAACTCACATCTCGTGGTGGACGAGTCTGGGGCCTCCTCGAGGACTGCTGAAAGGAGGGTCTTGCGAAGCTTAGGTTATCTGGAAAACACAAAACATATGTTAGCAACTGGGCCGCATAGAAAGTGCATGAAATTGTTCAGACCATTAAAGGCAAAATGAAAGAAAGCCAGCAATAAAGGAAAAATGATTTCAAATTAATATGAGTATAATGCAAAAAAGACGTTCAATGTGAAACGTAGTGAAAGATGGGAAAATTTTGAGTTAAATATAAGGTTAATATTAAATTTTTTAATTGTTAATTTTTTAAAATTAAAAAGGCTTTAACATACAGATGGAGGCAGGCTAGTTGGTACTACTAGTGGCGCTGAGGAGTGTTGATAATTTACGGGGCTCTGTAGTGTGGTGATCTGAAAATATAAAAAAATATCTTATCGATTGGGCGTTGCAAAGAATAAGAACGATGAAATCACAAATTGAAAATGCTTGAAAACGTAATAGAGGAAGCGCGGAACGTGTATCAAATATTAAAACTGGAGACACGATCTAACTGTAAATAATGAGTTAGGCAGCATGAAAAAGTAATTATGTGCAACAACTGGATGATATAGAAAGTACATTAAAAGATATCTAAAAACGACTTCAACTGTATTACGCGGAAGAGGATCAGCATATAACGAGTTGAATAACCAGGAAACTTTTAGATTTCTCTGGTTATTCTGGAAAATCAAAAAGTGATTAACTTACAGCAGAAGGCAGGCGAGCTGGGTGCTACAAGGGGTGCAGAGGAGTGGCGTTAATATTCTTGGGTGTGCGGTGTCGTTGCCTGAAAACGTAAAGAAATATTCTATGATGGGAGTTGCAAAAATTGAAGGCTGGTTAATTTTAAGGCAGTATGAAATACTAAATTTGTACAACCATTGGACGGTATAGAAAATGCATAAAATCATGTCATCCATCAAATACAAAATGAACGCAAGAAATAATAAAAAAATGACGTTCAATGTAATATGTAGTGTTATATCGGAAAATTTCTAGTTAAATAAGATTATTCAAGGAAATTTCGTCCCCTCTGGTTATACTTAAAAATTAAAAATGGATTAACTTACAGCTGAAAGCAGGCTTGTTGGGTTCTACTAATGGTGAAAAGTATCGTTAATGCACGGGGCTGATGGTGGTCTGAAAATAAAATAGATATTTAATCAATTGGGCGTTGCAAATTATTCTCTGCAACGCAGATAAAAATGAGATAAAAAATTAAAAATGCTTTAAAACGCGATAGAGGAAGCGCGGAACGTGCATCAAATACTAAAACTGGAGACATTAGCTAAATGCAACTCGTAAGGCAGCATGAAAAAGTTAATTTGTGCAACAACTGGATGATATAGAAAGTGAATTAAATATTTTAAATGACTTCAACTATATAATGGAGAAGAGGGTCAGCATATAACGAGTTGAATAAGAGGTTTCCAGGATACTTTTAGATCTCTCTGGTTGTTCCGGAAAATTAAAAAGTGATTAACTTACAGCGGAAGGCAGAGAAGCTGGTTTCTACGAGTGGTGCAGAGGAGTGGCGATAATGTTTTTGGGTGTGCGGTATCGTTGCCTGAAAATATTAATAAATATTCCATCAAGTAATTTACATAATTTCTAGGCAACCAAGGCAACATGAAAAACGAAGTTTGTGCAATAATTGCACGGTAAAGAAAGTGAATAAAATATTGTTGTCCATTTAATACAGAATGAACGCCAGCAATACTGGAAAATTGACGTTCTATGTGACAGGTAGTGAATATCGGACAATTTTGAGTTTTATTACAGGTTTCAGATTACAGATTTCGACACCTTTAGTTATTCAGACATATTTAAAAAGCACAAACTTACAGGTGAAGGTAGGATAGTAGGGTACTACAAATAGCGCGGAGGATAAGCGCTTATTTTCGGGGCTGTACGGCTTGGTGATCTGAAAATAAAAATAAATATCTTATTTAGTAGACATTGCTGAGAATAACTAAGATTAGATCAGAAATTAAAAACGTTAATATAAATGTGAATCTTGGAATATTGTCAGTGTGCAATCAATTTTGTATCAGGAGGCCAAAATTTAATGCAAGTAACTATAGTAAGGCAGCTTGACTTGAAGGCAACTGAGTAAATGATCAGCATATAACGAGTTGAATAAGAGTTTTCCAGGAAACTTTTTGATCTCTCTTTTTATTCTGAAATTTTTTAAAGTGATTAACTTACTATTGAAAACAGGCAAGCTGGGTGTTATAGTGGTGCAGAGGAGTGGTGATAATATTTTTGACTGTGTGATGTAGTTTCCTGAAAAAATTAAGAAATATTATATGAAGGGAGTTGCAGAAACTCATGGCTGGTTACCTTCTAGATAGCATGAACTAAATTTCCACAACAGTTGGACAGTATAGAAAGTGCATTTAATCAAGTCGCCCATTTAAGATAGCAATAATGGAAAAATGACGGGATTCACTTACAGCAGAAGGCTTGTTGGGTACTATAAGTGGTGCAGAGGAGTGGCGCGAGGTTGCGCTGTGTGGTGATCTGAAATGACAAATAAATATCTTATCAACTGGACGTTGCAGAGAGTCAGCATAATGTGATCTATAATTAAAAACTCTCAAAATCTGATTGAGGAAGCGCAGAACGTACATCAAATATTAAAACTGGAAACATAATCTAAATGCAAGCAACTAGTAAGGCTGCATGAAAATGTAAATTTGTGCATCAACTGGATGATACAGAAAGTGCAATAAATATTGCCCAAAAACGACTTCCTCTGTATTATGGTGTAGAGGATTAGATATAATGAGTTGAGCAAGAAGTTCCCAGGAAACTTTAAGATCTCTTGTTTTTCTGGAAAATTTAAAAGTGATTAACTTACAACAGAAGGCAGGCAAGCTGGGTGCTACTAGTGGTGAAGAGGAGTTGCGATAATATTCTTGGCTGCGCGGTGTCGTTTCCTGAAAACATTAAGTAATATTCTATGATGGGAATTGCCGGACTTCTACGCACTTAAAGCATCATGAAATACTACGATTGAATTTGAGATTTACAGGGAACTTTTATATGATTCTGGTTATTCAGGAAAATAAGTAGGTTATTAACTTACAGCTGAAGGCAGGCTAGCTGGGTATCACTAGTGGCGCAGAGGAGTGGCGATACTATTCTTGGCTGTGCGGTGTCGTTGTCTGAAAACATAAATTAATGTTATATCTGGGGAGTTTCAGAACTTCTAAGCACTTTAGGTGGGATACCACCTAGACATTATGAAAAAATCGATTTTAAAATTTTTAATTTTCTTAAAGCTTGATGTCTTAAGAATATCAAATGAAGATTTCAAGCTAAAATTCTAGAAAATAACAAAGCTATAGCTGATAATAGTGGAATCTCTTTTTTTATTTTCATATATTGCTCAATTTTCAAAAGCGTTTTATTAGAAAGCACGTTTTGAAAATCGGTGACCAAAATATCTCGGCAACCACTGAACTGATCAACTTGAAATTTATAGTGGTTTATCTAAACATAATTATCTAGTCTTTTTCGTAGGATGTTTTTTAAGTGACTTAGTTTTTTTTATCGGCATAATAAACCTGAATGTATCCTTAACGTTATTTTAAATTCAAACGCCCGCCATTTTGTCAAAAAATCTATACTTTCAAAACCCTTTCTTCAAAGACTAATTTATAGTATAAATTTTGATAATCTGTTTGTTTTTTTTATTTCCATGATAACAGATGAAATGAAATTGGTCACCGCGGAGGACCTTTCTTTTATTAAATTATTAAACCCAAGAATTTTACGCCAATGTTGAATATTTTTTTGTAATTTTTTTTTGCATATTCTTAAAAGTATTAACTTTCATTTAGAAATAATACAAATACCATAATTTATAAAAGTTTTCTTTAAAAATTCACAATAATTGCCCTTTTTAGATAAGTATTCCCCCTTAACACTAAGTTTGTTCAACAACTAGATGGTTTAATGTTTTATAATCCAATAATGGAAAGATGACCTTAAATGTGACATGTAGTGAAAGATCGACCAACTTTTAATATGAGGTTTCGAGGAAACTTTCGTTCCCTCTGTTTATTCTTAAACATTATAAAAGGATTAACTTACAGCTGAAGGCAGACTAGCTGGGTTCGACTAGAGACCAAGAGGAGCGACGCTAATATTCTTGGCTGTGTGGTATCGTTGCCTGAAAACAAAAGCGAGTATTCTATCAACTGGGCGTTAAAGAATTTCCAGGCAGAAAACATTTAAGTCAACATGAAAAACTAAATTTCATAACAACTGGAAGATATAGACAGTGCATAAAATCTTGTCGTCTATTAAAGTCCAGAATAAATGCCAGCAATATTATAAAAATGACGTTCAATGTGACGTGTAGTGAAAGATCGAACAATTTTGAGTTTAATATGAGGTTTCAAGAAAACTTTCGATCCCTCTGTTTATTCTTAACCATTATAAAAGGTTTAACTTACAGCTAAAGGCAGACTAGCTGGGTTCGACTAGAGACAAAGAGGAGCGGCGCTAATATTCTTGGCTGTGTGGTATCGTTGCCTGAAAACAAAAGCGAGTATTCTATCAACTGGGCGATAAAGAATTTCCAGGCAGAAAACATTTAAGCAGCATGAAAGACTAAATTTGTAAAACAACTGGAAGATAAAGAGAGTGCATAAAATCTCGTCGTCTATTAAAGTCCAGAATTAATGCCAGCAATATTAGAAAAATGACATTCAATGTGACTTGTAGTAAAAGATCGGATAATTCTGATTTTAATATGAGGTTTCAAGGAAACTTTCGATCCCTCTGTTTATTCTTAACCATTATAAAAGGTTTAACTTACAGCTAAAGGCAGACTAGCTGGGTTCGACTAGAGACAAAGAGGAGCGGCGCTAATATTCTTGCTGTGTGGTATCGTTGCCTGAAAACAAAAGCGAGTATTCTATCAACTGGGCGTTAAAGAATTTCCAGGCAGAAAACATTTAAGTCAGCATGAAAAACTAAATTTGTAAAACAACTGGAAGGTATAGAGAGTGCATAAAATCTTGTCGTCTATTAAAGTCTAGAATTAATGCCAGCAATATTAGAAAAATTACATTCAATGTGGCTTGTAGTGAAAGATCTGATTTTAGTAAGAGGTTTCAAGGAATGATTCGACTCATCTGGTTATTCTGAAAAATTAAAAAAAGGGTTAACTTACAGGTGAAGGCAGTCTAATTGGTTCTACTAGTGGCGCAGAGAAGTGGCGCGTGTTCTGAAAATAAAATTAAATATCCTTTTAATTGGGCGTTGCTAAGAATATATTTAACTGTAATTTCGGATATTTTATATGCACCGTATGTATTACCGAGAAGTTCTGTACCGAGTATGACGTTGGATAAGTATCCAACGAAACGTCGAGATTAGCTTCTCGATAATACATACGGTGCGTATGAAGCATCCGAAATTACAGTTAAATATGTCTAACGACCGTTATAACAACTTTAACTCTTTAATTGCTGAGAATAACTACGATGGGATCACAAATTTAAAACTCTTATATGCATTCAATATTAAAACTAGAGGCAGAACACAAATTCAAGTAACAAGTAAGGCAGCATGAAAAAATATATTTGTACAACAACTGGATAATATAGAAAGTGCATAATTTTTTTTGCAAAAATTGATCTTAACTGTATTATAGGTTGGAGGATCAGCATATAATGAGTTGAATAAGAGGTTCGCAGGAAACTTTCAGATCTCTGGTGATTCTGTAAAATTAGAAAGTGGTTAACTTACAGCGGAAGGCAGGCTAGCTGGGTGCTGCTAGTGGCGCAGAGGATTGGCACTAATGCTCGCAGCTGTGCGTTGTAGTGGCCTGAAAACGATATAAAATATATTATCACCTGGGCGTTGCAGAGAATGAGTGCGATGGGATAATAATGTCGCTGCCCATTAATGACACTAAATTATGATAGGGGATGCGTGGAATAATGTCAATGCGTGTTAAATACTGAGTCTGGAGCCAGAACCTTATACCCTTTTTAAAAGATAAATATTTATACGTTAACTTATATATAAGGTAAACGAAGATGGCCGTTTTTTTTTTTTTAAAGAAATAAAGATGCGAACACGGAATACGTGTCACATCAATTTTCTTACTATTTTCAAACTAAGCTAGACGCTTGTGCTATGAAAATAGGACTAACTTACTGGTCCGGAGTGAATGAAGTTCGAACCCGTGAGCTTTGGATCACGAGGCGAGAGTCCTAACCACAAGACCAATAAGCTACTTTTTTTTATTTTACTTTTACTACTTTTGATAAATTATTTCATTTTGTTTTTATTGTTGTTGGCAGTTGTTTGTAATATTTTTTCAATAAGAAATAGATTTCTTTGTTTTCTGAGAAATTTCCAATGGGATAGTTGAAAAATTGAAGATATAGTTCATAATAAATATTTCTTGATTGTTAGAAGGCAGCTGGACCTGATGAAGTTCCTGCCATATTTTTGGGAAACACTGAATCATTTTTTGTAAACCAGCAAAACCTTATATATTTGTATATTTAAAAATTCAGCTTGCGTATGTTTGTGAAATGTAGTCGTTCGATTGACATTTTTGACACAACGTTGAGTTAGAATACGAGCATGTTTACATGTGTATATAAAACAATGACCATCTGTCTGTCTGGACTCTACACAAATCTACACCGATTGTCCGATATGATACAAATTTTGCATTCTTATTCTTTATGATCTTCCAGGTAACATAGGAAACATTTACCCCCTCCTCTTTACCATCCCCCCGTAGTATTTTCTATGCAAATCTACACCGTTAAACCGACCTGATCCAAATTTTGCGTACTTATCCTTTAAGACCCGGCGGGCCACAAAGGTAAAATTCGTCCGCTTCCCCTAACCCTGATATATTTTCCATACAAATCTGTGCCGTTCGACAGATTTGACTCAAATTTGGAATTTTTATTATTTCGGACACGGCGGGTAACATAACTTTATACCCCCACCGCCCTGTCTTAGCTCGTCCCCCTCCAGCTATTATACTTTCTGTACAAATCTACACCATTTGACTGATCTGTGCAAAATTTTGCCTATTTATACTTTAGGAACCGAGCGGAAACAGAAGCGGAATTTTTCCGTTCATCCTTACCCTTCTCCTCCCCCTGATATATTTTCCATGCAAATCTGTACCGTTTGACCGATCTGTTCCAAATTATGCATAATTATTCTTTAAAACCCGGCGGGTAACATAGGTGACATTTTCCCCTCCCTTTTAGCCCCACCCCTTTTCCTGATGTATTTTTTATACGAATCTATGACGTTTGATCGATCTAACTCAAAACTTGCATACTTATTCCTTAGGTCCCGGAGGATAACATACCTTACATTTCCCCCTGGACGTCTCTTCCATCCCAGACTAAATAAAGTGGGAATATTGTTTTTAAAAGAGACTTAGCGAAACCGACCGTTCGCCGACAAACTTATTTTTAATTACGTCCTTAACACGGGCAACGCCGGGTACGAACAGCTAGTTTTCAAGAGATAATCATTATTATAATTATTATTTAGGTCTTTATTTCAGCTTATTGAGAATAAATTCTCACCTTGCCTTACAGATGTACAGGGTGTACCAGAGCTAGCAGCAGAAACTTAGCAGGTAGATTCCTGACTATGTTATGAGTCGAAATTGTTCAAGCAATCATGTCCTAATATCAATTGTTATGAAGATGTGCAATATCAAAGTTTGCATTTTTTTCAACATTTCTTAATTATTTTTTGCAAAAAGTTGAACTATCATTACAGTAATTATGTCGATTACGAAAAATTAATTTGCTTCAATACAAAGCAAATGAATTTTTCGTATTCCTTTTAGGTTTCTGCTGCTTGCTTTGGTACACCCTGTATACACGTATAAGATAAAATAGAAAAACAACAAAAAAAAAAGTTAAATAAGAAAAGATAATTTTGTCTAAATTTAAAACAGAAAGTAGAAAACAGAAAATAAAATAAAAAAATAATAATGTTTCGCTGAACACCATGCAGAACTCACAGAAGTCACTGTTGCACGTAAACTATTACACATAGTTTACATTTTTTGTGCATTCGGGAGTCAATCCACATAACAGCTGCTTGAATAATGGAATTGCTAGACCCCCCACATCCTCTTTCTTGCGCTAGCTATCTTCAATCTTTGGAGAGCAGCAAAACCATGAACCCTGTGTTCTGTGAGCATTTAAGATGCACTGCAATGCCAGGGTAGACCGAGCATTATCCTGAAGGCATTGTTGTATTGCACTCTCCTAGCATTATAGGACATGCGTGTCTGCACCACAGCACACTTGTGTACAGATTCTTGCAATAAGTAATGAAAAGGTATCTTTTCACTTCGTTACTGCATCTAGTTTAGCGTGTTGGACCTTACACTAATCGCTCTTCATGCATGCAACCTTCCAGATATGCAGAAACCCTAACTATACAGTAAGACCCCGTTATACTATACAGTAAGTGATGCTGCTATGTTTATCGCTTTTTCAGTATAACCTGGTATTACTAAAAACTAAGGGATCACGGATGCATCATGTAGATGGTGTCAATCTTTCCTGGAATGAGTGAAGAGATTGAGAAATGATTGGAAAGTGTATGAAAGAATGTACGGCTGGAGCTGAGCAAGGAAGTTGACAAGACAATCCATTATTGATATTGACGAAATTATCAAGCTTGCTAATGAAACAGGGTTGGGGAATATGAATATGCAGGACATTGAAGAATTATTGGAAGTTACAACTGGTGAAAGTCTTAAAAAAATAGTAGAAATTGGCATTTCTGAAGACGAGAGGCAAAAAGAACTTTCAAAATTTTAGCCACTGTACAGTACCGGGCCGACTCGCGCCTGTGTGCGAAACCGATTTTTGACCCTTTTCCCGTGATCTAATCGAGCTGAAATTTGGCGTCGATCAAGAAGATCTATCAAATTTTCGAAAAAAAAATTAATAATTATAGTATAATTTCGGAAAACTAGAAATTTTATTGGTTTTTTCAAATTGGAATCATTAGAAAACTTTGATTACGGCGGCCCGATATATTTTATATAGTCGCGGAATATTTTCTAAATTTGAATTACTCCGTTAGTATGCATAATAGGTACTTCACTACGAATGTCGAAAATCTAAATTGACTGAAAAATATTTTTAGAATTTAATCTTCAAAGCATGAAGTGTCTTATCAAAGCTCAAAACATATTTGACATTTAGAAATATATATTAAATTACTGTAAGTTTAGTGTTGTGTTATATGTTTTAATTCGTCTTTAATTGTTGCTATATTTTACAAAAAAAGGGAGTATAATAAAAACTTGGTTTTTCCTAAATATCTAAAAACGGTTCACTTCAATTAGATAATTTATAACTTCTTCTTCAAATATTGCAAAATTATTTTGTGGTGACAATAATTATAATTTATATAAATTAACTTTTTATTATAAGTCCTTTAGTGGCTGATACGTTTTTAAATAATTTAGAGAAATGAATTTTTAATAGTTCTGCTTTATTATTAATATATGTATTTTTTTGGAAAAGATATGTTGATAACATTATATGTATATGGACTGGTACTGAAAGACAACTAAAATTTTTTCTTCATTTCTTAAATAAACTACATAAAAGGATTCAATTTACCATAGACATACAAAATCCTACCATTAATTTTTTGGATTTGGATATTTCAATTGTTAATAATAAAATTGTTTAAAACATATTTCGTAAAGATACATATACAGATATAGTTATACACAATTCTTCTAACCATCCATATTCTCAAAAATTGTCAACTTTTCACTCAATGTTAAATAGATTAATTAATATTCCATTATCTGTTGATAATTTTAATATTGAATTAAAAATTATTAAACAGATCGTGTTTAATAATGGTTATGATAAAAAATTAATTGATATTATGTTAAATAAAAAGTACAATTTTTTTAAAAATCTTTTGTGTACCCTTAAATTTTTGATTCTGATAAACATTGGAGGAAAATTATATTTATAAATAATGAAATTCCTAATTCAATAGTTAAAAATATCTCAAATGTTATTCAACCAGCTTTTTATACTAATAATAAATTTAAAAAATACTTAATAAATAATAAAGATAAGGATAATTAAAAAAAAATCGGGTGTTTATAAATTGATTTGTAATGATTGTGATTATTTTTATATAGGAAAAACGTGTAGAAATTTTGAAGTTAAAGTTAAGGAACACCTAAGGTGTTGTAATAGTAATAGTTATTCCGAATTTGCTAACCATCAACCATTTTGGCTATGGATCATTCTTTTGATATTAATAAGGGTTTAACAATTTTACATACAAATTATACAGAATCACAGTTTGATAAATTAGAAATTTTGGAAATAAGAAAGAGTGTTAATAGTTAATTGAATGTTATAAATAATCAGGTCCTTTTTGCAAATAGTCATCTTTTAAATTTATTTTTTGTTAAGTAGGTACTTTTTATTATCATTTTCGATACATAACTTTTTAATATTTTAATCTATACTTCGATTTTTAAATTTTATTTTTGTTATCCTGACGAAGAAGCCATTGGTTTCGAAACATGTTGATTTTTTTCAGTAAATAAGTGGTGTTTACAAAGTTAATTTATATAAATTAAAGATAATTTATACATAATGTGTAAGAATATAAACATAATTATATTATTTCAACTCTTCTCACTTTCCTGTTTGCGAAATCCTTAATAGTTTCGTGTAGGTACATCTATATGGTCTAATATAACCTCCTCTACAGGTATTGTTGCTAAATTTGTTAACCTGATTAAAGAGTTTAAATTTACAAAGTACAATTTGTTATTTATTAAAGAATTTACGCTACCGGTTTCGACACGTCCGTGTCATTAACGAGCGTTATTTAAACTAATCTAAAATGTGAAGAATCTAAAGCTACAAACATGCATATTCATATCGATGGAATGTAGAATTTATTGCTCGCAAAATTTACTTTTGTCAATACTTACTAGTGCCATACATTTAGTGAACAAATAAATGAAAAGGTACATATTTTTTCTGCTAGACATTTAGCGTCATAATTGCCTTCTGATCGAATGATGTAATCCTTGATATTTCATACAAAGCATCATAAATATGTAAACAGCGGTTTTACAGCATCTATTCTGCTTGACCATTTTGTTTCGGCTGTTAAGGTTAGATATTTGACGATATATTTTTTTAATATCATAAAATTAAAATTGTCGCTGGCATTCCATCCGGCGCCCCTATTGGCTTGGCGCCCGGGTGCGCCGCACACTTCGCAGGGGCCACTGGAGCCAAAATTATGGGTAACTTTAGTGAAAATACTTAAAGTTTTTATCGAAGGAGAGAACAGTGTGACAGCAGGAAAGAAGGTGAACGGAGCTCCAAATGCAATTATTTATAATAAAAATATATTGATCCAGGCAGGACTAGAAAAGAAGCCTAGAGATGGGAGAAAAGGAAAGAAAGTAGAGTGAATGCAGTAGATGTGAAATCCGTTAGACGTATGTGTAGCAAATCCATTTATGATTGAGTAAAGATTGAAGATATTAGAAATGAATGTATCTAAAGCTGATATTACAAAACTCAGTATAATTAAAAAGAAGAATGGTAAGAAAGATATATAACGCAATTGTTGACGAGGCCAGAAAGAGAGGGCGACCGCGGAAGACGGGACATGACCATATTAACCAGATACTGGAAGATGCTGCTGTTCGAGGCCTCAACAGTTGTCCAGCTTTTCGTGGATGGAGAGAAAGCTGTGGCAGTACAGAAGAGTGCAGCGTTCTATCCTCTCGGAATACGGGGAACAGCGTGACGGTAAGTAAGTTTTATTATCACGAATGTTTTATTCGTAAAAATCGATATTAGCGATACACGTCTAAAATTGATAATATAAAAAGTTTTTAACAAAATGATGAAACAATGATTTTTCTTACTTTCTATCCTATTCAATTCCGATACTACAATTATATTCCACATAATTTCGATACTATTACGTTATTTTGCATAATAATCAATCAATAACTACTTGTCAACGCGGATTCGTATCAGGCAGGTCGATCCTCACGAACTTGTTAATTTACCATAACCGCTTATCTGAAGCGTTATCGGAAAAGGTGAAAATACCTTTGATAAAGTCATTTATAAAACTATATTATGTAAGCATGAAAATCTTGATGTTATCAAATTAATTAAGTTTCGTAAAATTTATTTTACTGAATAGAATTTTAAATTACCTAGTGGACTACCTCAAGGTTCTCATCTTAGTCTAATTTCATTTATTTATTAAACGATGTTATTTATATATTTCGGGATATTTTTACTTACTGTTTGCTAACGATTTAAAATTAATTAATATTATTCGTTGCTATACAGATTGTGTAATTCTTCAAAAAATCTTGCACGACTTTCATGTTTGGTGTTCTTCTGATTAACTTAAAATAAAGAAAGAAAAATATCGAGTTATTAGATTTTTTATAGTAAAGACTTAAGGCTTCAAGGAAATTAATGAGTTTTGTATTCTATTCGACGAAATCAATAACCATATTGACAATATTTCCAGTAAAGCTATAAAAATTCTCGAATTTGTCTTAAGATTTTTAAAAACTTCAATGATATACCCTCAATATAATTATTGTATTCTGCACTAGTAAGAAGTATCATTTAAAATAATGATATTTCTCAAGATATCCATATAAAAACCACGGAACATGTCAAACATAAATTATTACGTAAGATTAACTTTAGATCCAATATATTGATGACACTTTTTATGTATCTGTAATTTGCAAACCTTATCCAACAGGTGAAAAATATCCGACTTTCTTTATCTTCAAATTATCAGATAACGTGACTAATAGCCCCGCACCCTAAACCACGGCACACACCACATCGCTTAGTCATCATTAATTACGGCATACACTCTTTAATATTTTTCGTTAAAAGTAATTTGTTAATTTTTAAATGGCGGAATTATGTGCCGTCACACAGCGGTCCTACACCACGACGAGCGACTGAAATTATTTTAGAATTTCAAGCTTTAAGATGAAGGGAGCATAAAAAATGTGAAGGTGGTATAACTCTTTTAGAAAAACCTATACTTAAGGCCTACTTAAGCCTAGTGAAAATCCCTCAAATAAATCCTCCAAGTACACGCATTGACATATTTCATTTTAAATATCAAATTATATATACTATATACATCTATTTTTTGAAAAGGAAATTTAAAAAAATCAAAATACCTTAATTTCATAAAATTAAACATAGAAATAGTTAAAATAAAACTTAGAAATAAGCGAATGTACGCAAGGACATTTTAAAATTCGTTGTGGAAGTAATTAAAAATTAAATAAATTTCTTTTGTACTTTATCATTATTAAATTTTGGATAAAAAATATGCATTTACAGCCATATTTAATAAATAAAATTTTAAAAAAATTTCGATAAGTATTTTTGTATTTCATTAAAATTAACATTTACTTAATTATCAACGATGAGTCCCGATGTACGAGAAAATTTGCTTTAAATTTTTATTTGAAAATATTGTTGATGCTTATTTTAATACGTTTCTCTAAATATTAATACTAAAATAATATCGAATAGATATTTAGAGAGTTTACCTATAAAGGTTGCATTAATTTTGAAGGGCTGGAGAGTTTACATATATGACTTTTTACTCGAATAACCGTATTTTCACCCTAATATTTACTCGTAGGAGATTCAAATTAATATCACGCAAACTTTAAAATTAATTTATAAATAGTCAGAGGGAACAATTAGTTATTCCGATACGAATATGATGCTGATATCTGAATGTAAGAATCTAAAGACAGTGGAGTATAGACAGATCTACTCACAGCTGAAGGTGACTAGGCGAGGTATCTCCGGAAGCGTCCAGGAATGACGGCTTCTTGGCTCTGGAAGCAGGTCAGGGAAGCTGCAAGTATGAAACATAAAGTGGTGTTTAATCGGTGGAAGGGTGCCTCGGTTATCTGAGTCCAGCATCGTGTTCAGGGCGAGTACCAACCTTGCTGGTGCTTATCAGGAGCGGCCGCGGCGCAGGAGCCCACAAGTGTGAATGATGACCGATCGCTCCTTGTTATCTATTGGCGTTTCTTATCTGGACTGGGCCGGCGCCAGGAGCTGCGGGGCCCTACTGGAAAGTTGGGTTTCGTTACAGAAGCTGTCTGTTCTGAGGAAGACGTTGTCTCAGCCCAGGACGCAGTTGGGGGTGTTTCCGTGCAGCCACTGTAAATGCTGTACTGCAGTGTATCTCGATGTACGTGCGTGCGCGTGTGTATGTGTGACAGCTTGCTCGGGAAGACGCACGGTCACGGGAGAAACCTATCGTTATGTATAGATATTGTTGTATTCTAGTGGAAGAAACGTGTGATTTGACTCCCGTGTTGTATTGGGAATACCGGACCCGCATACTGCGATGCGATGTTTGCGGTAGATGGGTCAACAAATCGCTTGAATTTTATTAGTAAAATAAATAATACTTTGTTTTAATCGCAATTTTTATCGTAAAATTTCAAATCAATAATGCAATAAAATTAATTTTGACGTACAGGCAAATAAGCTGTGAGGGGAGGAAGTTACAAATAAAGTAGGTGCAAAGTAATTACCATGGAAACAGGCTCAAGAAAGAACTATATACAATTTTTTATTGATTCAGTTTCAATTTTCAATTCAAATTATTTATATTTTATATAACATTTAAATTACTAACCCAAATTCAATTCGCAAATAAGTTAGAAATATATAAACAAAAATAAATATTAAATACATATATAAAATCAATCTCATCAAATGTGTAGGAAAATCCTTCTTCGGAAACTTCTCAGAGACATGGAACAGATCAATGTCTCAATCAATCAATCAATCAAGAATCAACAGATCAAAGCTTAGCAGTAGCTCTTCCAACAGGCATAACCATTGGAAGATTGGTCCTGTATATTGGAATGTGAAACAATCTATGCTGACGCTGTCTTAGGTACTTTTCGGGAACACACAAATCAATGCTCTAATAATTTCAGGATTATCGATCATACCGCGCAACAATCGATAAAAATGCGTAATCAGATACACATTCCTTCTAGTCTCTAAACTATTGTAGCCAAGCATACCCTGGAGGAACTCGGTTGGTAAAGCCAAGGTTGTGATGGCTCCTCTTCTTCGCCTTTCAGCTCGATCCTACTCCTAACTGAGTTTACGCCTTGTTAGAGGCAAACAAGCTATCTATCTACGTCGGGTGAAGGCTCTACGGTTTTTAACGTAGTATTTCCAAACACCCTCGCTTTATTCAAGACCTCCCCAGTTCACGTTGTGTAATTTTTTGTTTCGAACTATAGGGGATGAATTGGTTTTGTGGTAACCCTGACGCAAGCTAAACTAAAATTAAATACTGGGGTATGAAGTTCGTGAATGTTCATGGAAACGCAAACAAAACTACCTAGCACGTCAATTAAGCCCTACGGTGCAATTGCTAAACATACTATGTTCCGTGGCCCTATATTATTTACCTATCATTCCTACGGACTGGAACCACTGCATCTGGTGTAGCTGCGCTTCCAGAGTGCGCGATCCTCTGCTTCCATGCCCTCTCCGCTCGATCCCCCATTGTCCTACCTGTATGGGATCGACCGCCATCCACTGGAAAGGTTAGTGACGTGCCGTTATCACATGCGCATGCACATATAGAGTACATAGATCCCCTGAAAGCCCTCGAGTCCTTCGTAGCCGCTCCTATGGATGATTCCGTCTTCGACGCCCTCGCTGATTAATAATTTTATCTTCCGCCGTTATCTCGCTGTGCTTATTCCCTACGATCTTTTATATTTACTCTGCATTATCTTTATATCAATTACATTGTTACGTTTATTTACTAGCCGGCCTAAGTTCCGTCACCTGTATCTGGCCCTATGTCTCATTCTAGTGGTACGTTGGGTTCTAATGGATAAGGGGTTTGTAGAAGGTATGTGTAAATGTATGTGTACGCGGAAAATGTGGTTGCTTTAAATTCGGCCCCTCCGTACCCAAAGGCTCATCGGTGACTGATCCCATCTTCCTTCTCCCGACACGAGTTCCGGATACGTTGACCTGAGCCTGGATGCGCCTTTTCATGTTGGGCCTCTTCTGTGCAAAGTACCGCACCATCCCTCGCGTCAGTGTCTGGCGTCCGGGCTCAGAGCCAGTTTGCCCCCCGAATTCCAACTCCTCCAGGTTAAACTAAGTTAAACTACGGTATATATACTGAAGCTACTGTAAAGATGGTCCCGGGCCACCTGTCAAGTCAAAAATATGCGAGTGGGGAAGGGGAGTTTCCTAGGCTCCCCAACCCTCGCCTGTGAGCAACTACAGCCCATTGGCCATTCGCGACACTACAGTGACTGCAATCACCCTCCCAGGTAGTACTTATTATAATCTGGTATGCATCAATACGTTCAATCCATTCCAGACGAGGGAAGACATCCGCACGGGTGTTGTGCCACCCGTGAAGAGCCCCCTCATACACTACGTACGAATAGATACATACTAATAAAATATAATATACGTACATATACTTACATATACAATACATAAATAAATACTTGTAATGGTGGGTTGCCATGTGGTTTCACGAGGCCATGACCCCTCGTATTAGTAGATGGAAAGGTGGATCTGGACAGTAGGGATATGCCTAGCCCCTGGCCAGGGATGTCGGTGTATTTTCTCCAAATGGTGTACAGCTAGAATCCTGCCAGCGATGATGATGGGATCTGCCTAATTATCTCCGACTGATGTGTAACTGGAACCCTGCCATCACTGATGAAGATGATGATGTCACTATCGAAACGTCACCTGATGACATTTAGCTGAACCGCCGCTAATGATGATGATGATGATGATGATACTATCGTAACGTTTCCTGACGATGTACAACTGGGACACCGCTAATGATGACGTTGATGAAGCTATCGAAACGCCTCCTGACGATATATAGCTGAACCACCGCTAGTGATGATGATGATGATGATGATACTATCGTAACGTCTCCTGACTATATATAGCCGAAACACCGCTAATGATGGTGATGATATTATCGTAACGACTCCTGACGATATATAGCTGAAACACCGCTAATGATGATGATGATGATGATGATGCTATCGAAACGCCCGCTGACTATATATAACTGGGACACTGCTAGTGATGATGATGATGATGATACTATTGAAACACCTCCTGACTATATGTAACTGGGACACTGCTAACGATGATGTTGATGAAGATACTATCGCAACGCCTCATGACTATATACAACTGGGACGCTGCTAACGATGATGTTGATGATGATACTATCGAAACGCCTCCTGACTACATACAACTGGGACGCTGCTAATGATGGTGATGATGATGATGCTATTGAAACGTCTCCTGACAATATATAACTGGGACACAGCTAATGATGATGATGTTGATGATACTATCG
>JADDOH010002830.1:0-83303 GCA_016648135.1 Agrypnia vestita
AATGACATTGAAATTTTGCCCGAGAATTGCATATTATTGACGCTGCGGCAATATATCTAGCACTCTTGTGGCGAGGTTCACTTTTAATCTTAGGTCATTAGCCGTAATGACGATAGTAATCGCTGACAACTTAAATGTGCATGTGTGGGTATGCAGCTATTAAATTAGGTGTCTTTTTGGCGGTCCACATCTATTCATCTAAACCAAAATTTGTATAGTTTCTCTTCAGGACCTTGCGCAATTTAATAGTTTTGAATGCCATACGTTACGAATTTTGCTTACTTGAACTCTAGGATCCTGATTCTTTCAAAAACGGAGTTGTCATTTGAATCCGAGACTGCTCGGGTGGCTTTTAACAGCCATACTAATTTTGTCTAGCATATCTCTATGTCTTTCCGTTCTACAATGTGTCACCTGGAGTTTTTATTTAGTGGAAGAATACGATAGTCAAAGGGCCTTTTCTCAACCCCAGTAATTAATGTATGGGCTGATGTTTCAGCTAATTGTGGCATTATTTTTAACGTATTTTATTAAAAACTAGCTATAAACCGTCAAAAATTACGGTACTTTTACATGTCGGTTTCTAAGGAAGAAGTAAATATTTATTTTATTAATAATCGAAAAAAAATATCATTACATAAATGATATTATTAAAAACAAACTATTTATAACTGAACGCAACGGAAATTACGGTTTGGCTGTGCACCGTGTATCCGCATACACCTACGCACTCTATTATCGGGGATTCCCCTAACATCGAATGAATTGATTTGTTGAGTTCTCAAGATACTTGTTTCACAGCATAACATGAGTTCTTTCTTCTAATTTCTAATATATATTTTTCATTCATATTTAGTAATACGTATTGTTCTCTATTATTTCCGTTGTGTGTAAAAGTGTTAACTCTTATAAGTAAGACATGTTATATTCTATCATGGTGGAAATGGCGAACGTTACCTATGTGTAAAGTGATCACTTAAGCCTACCATACGATCGGTCGTAAGTCCGATATACCCCGTAAATGACTTCTATACCTACTTTCCCATAATAATAATAAAATACAGTTTCGTCTCTGTGAGACATCCATAATATACATTAATTGACTTATAAAATAATTTCAAATTAAATCTAATAACATGACCTCTCGTAAGCCTGAAAAAAGTTATATTAGGTCCTTACATATGAAATTGGTGTTTTGCCGTACTGGCAAATTTGATCTCAAATATCTTCTCTTTGGTTAGGAATTCCAAATCCAAATTTATACAGCTATTTACTCATGTATTTGTGTTTTGAAAATTATAATTGATTTGTTTTTTCCTCAATTGTTTTTTTCTTTGCGTCACTCAGTTTACAAAATGAAAAACTTGAAATATCGAGTTATTTACGAGTACGAGTTCCACCGTGGCACCAGTGCTGCAGAAACGGCTCGAAGGATTAATGATGTGTATGGCGACGGTGCCTCAAAAGAAAACACAGTGCGTTTTTGGTTCCAACGTTTTCGTTCTGGAAATTTCGACCTGCAGAACAAGCCCCGTGGACGGCCGGAGACCAAAGTTGATAATGAAGAATTGAAGGCTATTGTGGAAGCGGATCCATCGCAAACCACATCCGAGTTAGCTGCAGGCTGCGGTGTTAGTGATAAATCTGTTTTAATCCACTTGAAGCAAATTGGTAAGGTGAAAAAGCTTGAAAGGTGGGTACCTCACGAATTGAGTGAAGCAAATCAACAAACGTGCGTTGACTGCTGCGTTTGCATTACTCAACCAGCACACAATAATGAAGGGATTTTAAATCTTACATCTGGCATATGATTACGGCAGATGTCTATTGTCAGCAACTGCAAACCATGATGGAAAAGATAGCTGCTAAACAACCGAGGCTGGTTAATCGCTCTAGGCCACTGCTGCTTCATGATAACGCTAGACCACACACTGCACAACAGACGGCTACCAAATTAGAGGAGCTTCAGTTGGAATGTCTAAGACATCCACCGTACTCTCCGGACCTTGCCCCAACAGATTACCATTTTTTTCGAAATTTGGATAACTTCTTGTAAAGGAAAAAATTCAACTCCGATGGGGCAGTCCAAACCGCCTTCAAAGATTTTATTGATTCCCGTCCGAATGGTTTTTTTAGTAAAGGGATCGATGAACTACCTATGAGATGGCAAAAGTGCATAGATAGCAATGGTACATACTTTGATTAAATAAAAATATTATAATAAAAAAAAATCGGCTTTATGTTCCTCCCATACTAAACGCCAATTTCATATGTAAGGACCTAATATTACATATTACAGTATAGTATGCAGAAATTGTTACAAAAATGATCACTTTGACCCTTGTGATTTTTTTAAAAATATTTTAAGCTGCTAATTACGATTGAATCTCATTTTTTAGCATTTTATTTATAAGAAAAACAAAGTTTGCTATGCTATGTTTACAAAAGATGCCTATAAAAAATGAAAATTTTAATCTCACTCAATGTAACTTATATAATTACGTTAGGAATAAAAGTTGTGTTTAATATTTTTATTTGTTTTAATAATAAACTTAATTTCAAAAAATTAGCGTAATAAGAAAATAGCCGAGACAAGGTACCTTTTTAGAAATCCCCCTTCCAATATCACGTCTGCTAGACGCCACTACGGTACGTGTGAACCAAATTCATCACTACGGTACTTAAAGGTTAAAACAAAAAATTGAATTGTAAACATTTTCTAGGTATCATTGTTATAAAATATTATTATATTGTCAATTAAATAAATAAAAAATAAAATATTCTTTTGGACTCAGCGGAAAACATTTTTCCCTTCCCTTTACCCCACCTTCTCCCCCTAATATATTCTCTATACCGTTTCATCATACCATATGACAGATTTAACCAAAATTTGCATAACTTTTCTTAACCCATCAATTCCCAGTGTCACTTTCAGGTGCAGCAACTTTGGCAATTTTTTAATACGTAGTGAATTAAACATTTAAAATATGTGTAGCATTTCTGAAATGCATGTATATTGTTTTTTTGAGATTTTCCGGCAATCCTGATACAAATATTAACTGTCAAAATGAGAGATGTATCAGGTGCTCCGTGAGGTTCATGAAAAAGTGCGTTTGTCTAGATTTCATGAAGCTTAAAAAATGCCGATAATGTAATAATTTAACATATTCTTATTGATTTCTGTTCTGGAAATCTTCTTCTTACTTTATGGTGATAAATAATACATATGAGTTCACATGCATCGTATGCTGGCATAAACATTAGGTGTCACCTGTAGATGACACCGGGCATAATTTCAACAAAATTTTTATAGTGGTTTTTGCAGGCTGTCTTTTAGCAGAATAATAAAGAGGAGATATAAAATATTAGAGGTAGTAAAGAAAGAAGAGGACGCAGAGGACATTGTAATGTGTCTTTCGGAAGATGATGTATGATCAATGAGTACAGTGGTGATGAAAATGTCGTGAACATTCCCCATCGTTCAAGCTGAATGCAGATTTTTCAAGTAGAAGTCGAAACAAGTGTTCTTCCAAGTTCAGCTGATAAAGAACAAGAAGAAGAACCCGAATCTGGACTTAATTATGTAATCTTAATTTATCCCTTGTAGAAGAGGAGATGCTGATGCAAGTCACAGAAAATCGCGAAGAAGAACTTTTTACACTAATAACACTTGCTTTGAGTTATTTTATTTTGAAAAAAAGCGCATAGTATATGACTTACTCATAAATAAGTAATCCATATGTCGAAACGTTGGCCCGAAAGGTCGTAACAACACGGCATAATACCCCAGTAAACACAAACTTGAAGTAATCCATATGCTTTGCAAAACTATTATCATACTCTGATGAGTCAATTGATGAAATTGGAGTCTAGCTGGGCGTTCTCCTTCTAACCGGATATTCGACGTGAAATACATGAGGATATTTTGGGAGAAAAATAATGACATCCACTACAAACTTGTATCCTCCAGCATGAGAAGGAATTGCTGTTTTGAAATACAACCCTACTTTCATATACGTGACAGTTCAGAACTTCTAGAAAATGATAAGTTCACTAAGGTACGAAAATATTACACACTTTTCAACAAAAAAAATTCAGCCGAGTTCCACTGAGTAAAATCATCACAGATATCTGTCGATGAATTGAATTTAGGCATAGTTCCAAGAAATTTATATACGGAAAATATCTATGAGGCTCGGGTAAAAATTGAGGCTGCTACATCACATGGGTACTTTGTAACATTTGAACTGTATCAAGGCGCGACTGGCTAATCGTTGAGTAGCCAAGCTACGTATGGATTTGGTGGTTTTTATGATGTGATAATACAAGTACACTCCTAGCGGGAAGTAGGCCTGCAAGTGAGATGTTGGTAAAAATATCGTAATTAGTAATTAGCCATGTTACACGCCCCGTCAACTCTGTAATACTTTTTATTTCAGTTTATCTACATAAACATAACTACTTATGCTTAGAAGAAGCATAACTACTTATGCTTCTTCTAACAATAAAATTTCAATAGAAACACTCGTCGCTGTATATATAATAAAGCCAATGTGCCGTTTAATACATTCTCAGATGAATGAATCAATTTGTCAATTTTTCATATAAATAATGGAGATATACTAATTATCGTCGCTGTATATATAATAAAGCCAATGTGCAGTTTAATACATTCTCAGATGAATGAATCAATTTGTCAATTTTTCATATAAATAATGGAGATATACTAAACAAAACATTGCCGTTCATCTGGAAAGTCTGTTTAGTGAATTTTTTGAAGTATTTTTTTAAATCTAGTCTGTGCAATTATTTTTTAAAACAGTTTCATTCGTTTGTCTCAGAAAGTACCAAAACGGCACATAGGCTTAATTATATTTATACAGCGACGACATTCTGTATCATTTCATATACATCATAACAAAATAAACAAATAATGCCCGGTGTCATCCTGAGGTGACACCACAATATAAAAAATTGCAATACTTGTAAAAGAATTACCCATTTTATGTCTATATGCACATTCAACATTAACATAAATAAAATTTATCCAATTCTCTCCACTGGTCACCACATGGGAATTGACGAGCTTTAGGAACTCAACGGAAAAAAATAGACAATTTTTCTCCACTCCCCTGTGCCACTCCTCTTCCCCCTGATATATTTTCATATGATACTTACCTACTATTAAAATGTATTGTGTCTTATTTTTTATGCACAATTCCATGTTTTCAAGACGGTATTGCGTTAATATTAAAACGAGAATATTAAAATTCCTTTCCACTGGAAAGCACAAAAGTATCGCCACGGTCCCGGCTCTCGTAACCCACACGTCAGTTGATGGCTGGCGCGTGGGCAGTAAAAGCGACCCACGCATTATATTAGTTCGCAGTAAACCGATCATAACCACCAGTAAAACGTCAATAATATTGTTTATTTCAGAATTATTACTCACGACATGAAAACAGTAATAAACCATGTTAATTTGAGGAATGTATTTCTTCCAGCATCCGTTGGAGACGTAGCTCGTAAGCAGTGCCAGTGAGAAGATATCTCAAGGGAACTTTTTTTCTTAAGATAAATTCCCTTGTCGATGTAACTCTCTCCATCGACCCCTATTCTGTGCCGGGTCCCTATTTTTCCACGACAGGCCGTTTTCAAATAACAGACTGCTAATTCGATTACAAAATTAATAATTTAAATAAAGATTTCCGACCACTGATCCACATTACCTTATGAAATACGACCAAAAGGTCATCTAGCTTGCCGTGCAGGTCCCCGCAAATGGTGATCTGCTTGGAGATGGCCGTAGAAGCCTGGTTCAGATTCGGCAGCCTCTTCAGCTTGGCAATAGCCTCTTTCAGGATTCCCGCCACGAAACGAGCGTGCAATCGGTGCTAAAAAATAAAATTCAATCACCAATTTATTTTAATATATTAATATTAGTATAATTCTTAATATATAAAATTATTATAATATACTTATACAAATTAATATCTATTTTTTAACTACATGTCAACTGTATAAAAATAAAAATTACAGATATAATTTAATGACAAAAATTTATTTCCTCGAGTGATTTGATATTTTTATTGCTTGTAGGTATGTGTACTACGCAATAAGCTGTGGAATTCTTTTATGAAAAAAAAATTGAACTTTTCTATTTTAAAAATGGAATTTTTCTGCAACATGCTATTGGCCCGTAGCACACCTCCGCTGCGAAACCCCAGTAGCGAACCGCTGCACAGAGGAGTATTTGACCTAAAAAGTCAATTAACGCCTGTAGCACCCCTCCGCCGCGAAACACAGCAGCGAAACTGCCTGTTCTAGCGTATAGATTTAAATATAATTCTATCTCTTTCCCGCGTGGTTTCGTCGATCTGCTCCGACGCCAGCTACGTCTCTGCGCACCGGCCGCCATTTAGTTGCGGAGCCGCGTTGTTCCGCGTGTTTGTGGAAGTCGACAAATTTGAAAAGCGAAACTACATTTTTTAACATAATGGATGTCGATTTTACTGAAAACCTAATACAAGAGGTCAGAAAGAGACCTATTCTTTATTTATTGAGTCATCCAGAGTATAAAAATAATATGAAAAAATTGCAGGCATGGAGAGAAATCCAGAGGAAATTAAATGAGGAAGGTATGCAGTTATTATAATAATAATAAACTGTATTACATTTATTTCTTTATTTATTTATTTGTACTTAGGATAACACTAGCGTCAAAATGGTGGTGCCCATTATTGTATATTAATCTTTCATATTATTTGAAATGTATAAGTTTTAATTAGAAAGGTCGTACCTACATGTTTTTAGCTAAGATTTCAAACAGTAGCGATTCAGTAGTGTACCTACATAACAATATTATTATTGTAGGTACTATATTATTGTTGCTTAATATGTTATCTAAAAACATGTAGGTACGACCTTTCTAATTAAAACATATACATATCAAATAAGTTTTTTCCCATTCTTCAAGTTAGATTTTAATTATAATAATGATTATTAGTAGAAGTAGTAGTAATGGCTTTTGTTGCCTAGTAATAATCAAATAGTAGCGATTCATTAGTACCTATACCTTGTTAGGTTACCTCGAATGTCCATGTTTCACATTTACATTTTGGCACTAATAATATACCACTAACTTCTCTGCGTTTGTGCAAAATATTAAACGAATCTATCTCTAACCTCAAACGCTGCCGTCGATGCTCTCTTTCGGTTGCCTGTGATTCTATTTTGTGGTAGAAATGCACCTAGCTGTTCTATTTCAAAACTGGAACTGGCATATATGGCTGACTCTTCTGTCTGTATAAAGTTGTGCAAACAACATGCTGCTTTTACAATTTTTATATGTTTGTCAAATTTGTTTCGAAAGGTCTTAGGAATATCCTAAACTTCTGTATCATTATTCCAAAAGCACATTTCACAACTAAACGTTCTCGACTAAGCGCCTGATTAAATCTCTTTTTATCTCTATCTTGCATAGCAGCTTCTCTTACAAAAGGTCTCATTAAAAACGTTTATAGCTTAAATGCACAATCCCCTATTAAAACATAAGGCAAAGGATCTTGCCTTTTGTAATTGTTGGGCATTTGGTACATTAAGTTGACCACTTAATATATAGTAATATATATAGCAATATTTGAGAAAAATGTTTTTTTCAAATATAGTACTATCAGAATCTTTTCCAAACGATCCAATGTCAACATAAATGAATTTGTAATTAGCGTCTATGACAGCCAAAAACACAATAGAAAATTTACTTTTGTAACAGTAAAACATTGAGCCGCTACCTGGAGGGCATTTAATGGTAATGTGCTTTCCATCCACACTACCCAGGCAATGAGGAAATCCCCATTTTTTTTTTCAAATATAGTACTATCAGAATCTTTTCCAAACGATCCAATGTCAACATAAATGAATTTGTAATTAGCGTCTACAACAGCCAAAAACACAATAGAAAATTTACTTTTGTAACAGTAAAACATTGAGCCGCTACCTGGAGGGCATTTAATGGTAATGTGCTTTCCATCCACACTACCCAGGCAATGAGGAAATCACCATTTTTGAAAAAAAATCTTTTGCGATATTGAGCCACATTTCTTGTGTAGGTTGTGGAAAGGCTATAATGGTTGTAATATATATTACATATTTATTCACATACTTCGGTCACTATTTTTGAAACTGTTGAATTCCCTATAAGATATGAGAACGATATTGTCTTGTAGGAATCTCCAGTAGTCAGGAATCTGTGGTGAAAATAATATTGATTTTGTCTTATTTCATTAATTTTCAGTCGTATTTTTGAAAGTGAAATGGAAGAATTTGAAAGACTCATTTAAAAAATATAAGCTATCTAAAAAGAGTACTATTGAAGCCGCAAAAAACTGCAAAATTGGACTTGGGCAGATCACATGAGTTTCATTGAACCAGCAGTCGCACCGAATGAGACTCAAAGCAGTATGGCATCTCCGAATGTGGAAGACGTTAATTCTGCTAACTCTCTATCTGCCAGAGACGAAACTACTCAAGACAGTGAAAGTGCACAAATTTCCCATCCGCAAGAAACTCAAAACGCTCAACAAATTTATAGAAGGCATAAAAGAAGTAATCCGTATCCCGATCCAACAGATAGAATGATCCAGTACTTACAAAATAGAAGAGATCGCAACAGAGGTGACGAAAAAGTTGATGTGAAATGTGACGGTGTAGATTTATTATTTTTGGGATACGCCGATACATACAAAAATTTTGATACCGCCCGAATTTTGATGGAGACCGAATTAAGTGATCTGGAGACCGCAACTTCTGAAAGCTACTCTACTGCACCAGGTTCCAACTACTCTAGTCTAAGCAATACCAGCAAACGCGCTCCTGCTACGCCAGGAAACTACTCCATGATCAGTGAAGCAACAGTTACTGACACTACTAAATATTACATACTACCACATTCTACTATGCCTACTGATTTAACCACCACAAATCAAAATAATTCAGAAAATAACATGTTATTTTTCAGTTTCCATAAATAATTAAGCCAAAAAAAATATTTTTCTTTACCGTAGTAACTTATGCTTCAATGATCGTTTCGTCTCCAAAATAAATTGAAGTGATTTCATACGTATATTTATTTTGAATTAATAAAATGAAATGTGTTTTATTTATTTTTTAGAGTAAGTACTCAATACATTATTTAACTATTTCAAGAAAGTTTTTTGAAAGATAGAATATGAAAAAAATGTAACTCTGCAATTCTTTTTTTTTTTGAAAAATTAATAATAAACAGAGGTAATAAAAATGAAGAATTATGGTAGAAATGGCCTCTTTCTAAAATATAGTTCATCGTGCTACGTGTTTCTTACTCTCGTATACATAATTTTGATCAAGCTATTTTTGCATAATTCTCCTTCTGTCGCCTAAAATATAAATAATTGTGTTTCCATCATCCCCCCGAACGAAGTCAGAATCGGTGGTTTTTAATTAATTTTTAATTTAATTAAAACAGTAATTTAAATCCGATCTCGGAAAGCGGTATTGTTAATCCGAAGATTGAACATATATTTCGTCTTGCCCGGGATTGGAGAGAACAATCGTGGAGTTAGTAACATGCAGATTTACTTTGTACTTTAATGATTAATAAACAATTTACCTACCTCAAAGTTAAAGCTAATCTTTCTCTGCTAGAAATAGCTTTCCTAAACCTTGTATTTTGCTTTTAATATGTGGTTCAAAAGATTATGTAAATCTTCAAAACTATCTGGGCTCATTCTAAAATATGTATAGAAACTATCTTCATGTGACTAGTTCTTTACATAATCGGTTTTCTCCTAATTTATTCTTATTTTCATTAATCTCGTGCACCCAAATTCTTAGAATTTTACGCCTTTTCAAAGTTAAAGTCAACAATAATATTGCATCCTCCTCTGACTCTGATAACGATGACATTTTGCTTCGATTGCCACAGCTCAACTCTCGCGTGACGTTCTTGATCGACTTTTTTGATCAAATACTCCACTATGCAGCGCCCGGTGCGCGGAGGTGTAGCTGGCATCGGAAGAGATCGACGAAACCACGCGGGAAAGAAATAGAATTATAGTCAAATCTATGCGCTAGAACAGGCAGTTTCGCTTCTGTTCCGCCTCTCCTACAAAGAAAAAATCATGGCGCAACTAGTGCGGTTTCGCTGCTGTGATTTCGCGGCGGAGGTGTGCTACAGGCAATAAGATAATTTACATATATATACATGAGATATTCCTTAAAATTCTTAGTTTAATATTTAAGTAAAGTAAAGGATTATGAATATATATTGGGTGTTTTTTTTATTTTTTTAAACGCTTGGAAAAGCCAAGAGGCCCAGTTACTGAATTTGATACATCACAAAAACACCGAAGCCTGAGTAAATTACGTAGATTTATTGTGACCTTACTGGGAATCAAACACGGAACCCTTGTAATAAATTGAATTTGTGTATACCTTAAATAAGATTATGTAATACATAAATCATATCAATGTTATATTTCGTTAAAAAATTGAATCAAGGAAAATCATCCTTGATTCAATATCATCCAAAATACATATTTAAGCAGCAGATTATTATTTATGAATAATGTTTCGAACGTAAAATCTAGCCCCTACGTGGGAATATTCAGGGACGAATAACGGTGTGAATGAACGACACAAAAAATCATATTAAAAGTCGTGGGTGAGTTTATGTGTGAATATTGCTACATTGTTAATAGCAATAATATTTCTTTCCCGGCTGTTAAATTCGCTTTGGCTCACGATTCTGGAAAATTAATTGAAAAAGATTTCATACCCGGCACATAGGAACACTTGGAAATTGTGGGAATGTTCCAATATTTCAGACAGCTTTCATTTAAGACACTTTGTGATTTAACTTCGTTAAGGGATTTTTTTTAACAGACTGTCAACAGGATGGTCCAAGAGTGATATTAGAGAACAAAGTATGATTATTTTGTGATAACTTCTAATCTATACCTATAAAACTCAATGTCTGCCTGTCTGTCTGTCTGTCTGTCTGTCTATTCTCTATACAAATCCACACCGTTTGTCCGATTCGATTCAAATTTTGCATACTTATGCTTTGGGACCCGGCGGGGAACATAGGCATTTCCTCCCCATTCTCATACACCGTCCCCTCCCACTGACATATTTTCGAAGCAAATCTGTACCGTTTGACCGATAACACTCAAAATTTGGAAACTTATTCTTAAGGACTCGGCGGGTAACATTAGCAACATTTCCCTCCTATTATTTGCCCCCTCTCCTCCCCCTGACATATTTTCGATGCATATCTGTTCCGTTTGACTGATCAGACTCAAAATTTGGAAACTTATTCTTTAGAACTTGGCGAGGAACATAGATGACATTTACCCCTATTCTCTTACCGCTTCCCCTCCCCCTGACATATTTTCGATGCAAATCTGTACCGTTTGACCGATCGCACTCAAAATTTGGAAACTTATTCTATAGGACTCGGCGAGGAACATAGATGACATTTCCCCCCTACTCTCATACCCCTTCCCCTCCCACTGAAATATTTTCGATGAAAATCTGTATCGTTTGACCGATCGGACTTAAAATTTGGGAACTTATTCTTAAGGACTCGGCGGGTAATATATGCGATATTTTCCTTCTATTCTTTTAACCCTTCCCCTCCGCTGATTTATTTTCGATGCAAATCTTTACCGTTTGTCCGATCGGACTTAAAATTTGGAAACTTTTTCTTTCTCGGGAAAAAAGGACTCGGCGAGTAACATAGGTGACATTTCGCCTCTATTATCATACCCCTTCCCCACCCCCTGAAATATTTTCGATGCAAATCTATACCGTTCGAATCACACCTTTGTTCCCCCCACAAATTTATTTTCAACTTAACCTTAACCCGTGCAACGCCGGGTACGAACAGCTAGAATTATATTTTTATACAATACTCTTTTTTGCGATAAATAAAAAATAAAAAATAAAAAATAATAAATAATAAATAATAAATAATAAATAGTAAATAGTAAATAATAAACAATAAATAATAAATAATAATTAATAAATAATAAATAATAAATAATAAATAATAAATAATAAATAATAAATAATAAATAATAAATAATAAATAATAATAATAAATAATAAATAATAAACCTATATCGTATATATATATAATGGTATCACGTTCAACGCCATTCGCGCAAAGCACTAATTGTTTTTGCTGTTAGAAAACGTTCACTTCAAAGTGTTCCAAAAGTATCTATAGGATAAAACTCAATGTCTGTCTGAGCTATGGTGGGGTGTCAATAAGTAGAGAAACCAATAAGGGATGTCCTCAGGGCTCGGTGCTTGGGCCGACACTTTGGAAAATTCTTTTTGACGACATTCTTTTGCTACCGTTTCCAGCCGGGTGTGAGTTAGTTGCGTGTGCAGATGACGCTCTGCTAATGGCATCAGGCAGGAGCCGAAGTAAGTGAGTTTGAGCGTCGAAGTAATGAGTCGATTTAACTTTTGAATGAATGGTGTGAAAGAAAAAAATTTGCTCTTATTCCTCATAAAACGGTTGCCATGATGATGAAGGGTCACTTGAGCAGGAACAGAAACCCGGTAATTAAAATCGGGAATAAGAGTATTAAATTTAAACGCGTTGTAGAATACCTAGGGGTCTGGTTGGAATCGTCGGGATCTTTTCTTGCTCACGTGAAGGCAATACCAGAAAGAGCTGCGGATTTCTTTATGGCGGTTAAGCGCGTCAGTGCGGTGGACTGGGATCTGAGGTCCCGTGCGATGTGCCTCACATACCACGCGACGTATGCGAGTCAGATCACCTACGCTTGCGGGTGTGTGGGCGCACCATCTCGGGGTCATGTCTGTTGCGGCTTCCCTCAACAGAGGCCAAAGAATCCAGTTATTGACACTAAAGGTGCATACAGAACTACGTCTGGCGCGGCCCTGCCAGTGCCAGTGTTGGCCAGTGTATTTGTCGGCTGATCTACAGGTTATTGCGGCGTATGCTCGTGGCACATTGAGGAAGGGCCTGGAGGTTGAGATCTTTGATGTGACCTTCAGGCCCTCTGATGCCAGTTATCGGGAAATGTGTGAAAGGATGAGAACGGTAATATTGGAAAAATGACAGGAAAAAGGGGACACAGCACCCCTTGGAAGGTGGACCTACACCTTTCTCCCGAGGGTTGCCGTCAGAGAGAAAAGAGGAGAAAAGTTGTCCTCCGGAGTTTGGACATCACATGATGCAGTTGGTATCGGGACATGGGGAATTTCGAGCGAAACTGAATGCCTTGGGTTTGGCTGATTCTCCGTGGTGCACCTGCAGTCGTATGCCACAGTCTCCGGAGCATATACTCTGGGTCTGTGAAGTCATGAGAGATGCCAGGGAGAGGATGCTTGAAGGATTGGCAGGGGTGGGTCATCGCTCTCTTAGGAACGATGACCTTATCAGGAATGCAAGAATCCTCGGACTCTTTCGGGAATTTGTGAGTGGGTGACTCGCTGGGAGCTGTTTCCAGGATACGTTTTGCGTGGGACCGTGAATCTGCAGCGCCTTTGGATTGAACTCAATTTTTCTGTGTGACTAACGTCTTCTTTCCTTATAGGGAGTGGTGTCAAAATGGCTTCCTGTCCCTTCACTGTCCCCCTCCCGCTTTAATCCTTCTCTGCCTTGAATCTACACGTGTGAGTCTTAGTAATGTGTCTCTTTTGCTCTTGTACTGTATCCATGTCCTTTGTAACCTGTATGCAAAAATCTTTATATCTTACTACCATGTAACTGAATTGATCATACTAATAAAGATTTTATTTCTGCGAGAGGTGACGGTGATTGGGCTTTGCTTGCATCTCCCTGCTGGGCCGCCCTATACACGGTCCAGCATGGAGATAGCTTTTAGAGTAAAAAACTGTCAACCAGGCGACGCATGAGAAGGACCCATATGTCAGCGTAAGTTCATAAAACGGTCCTGAGAAAGTGGTGGGTACCCAATCACTGTTCTGTATACATATCTACACCATTTGTCCTATTCGACTCAAATTTTGCGTAATTGTGCTTTAGGACCCGACGAGTAGCATAGGTGACATTTACCCCCTCCCCTTTTACCCCTTACCGCCCTGATCCATTTTCAATGCAAATCTATACCGTTCGACCGATCGGACTCAAAATTTGCATTTGTATTCTTTAGGACCCCGCAGTCTTTAATAAGTTAGTTAGTAGTCGCGCGGGTCTTTAATAAGTTTCCTTATTAAAGACCCGGCGGGTAACAAAGGCAACTTTTACCCCATCCTCCTTTACCCCTTCCCCTCCCCATGATATATTTTCAATGAAAATATATACCGTTCAACTGATCGGACTCAAAATTTTCAAACTTATTCTTTAGAACCTGGCGGGTGACAAAGGCGATTCCCCCCTCCCATCCCATTTCCCTTTTTTTACCCTTTCCCCTCATTCTGATATATTTTCCATCAAAATCTGTACCGTTCAACCGATTAGACTCAAATTTTGCATACTTATTCTTAAAGACCCGGCTGGTGACATAGACGACATTTCTCCCCTCCCACCCCCTTGATATATTTTATATATAAATCTACACCGTTTAACCAATCTGACCCAAATTTACCAAATATTTTCTATGACCCGGCGGGTAACAGAGAAGATATTTACCCCCTCACCCATTACCCCACCCCACCTCCTGATATATTTTCTGTACAAATATACACCGTTCGACCGATTTGACCCAAATTTTGCATACTTTTTCTTTAGTACCCGTCGAGTAACAAAGACAATGTTTTCCCCTCCCCTTACACCCCACCCCCACCCCTGATATTTTTCTGTACAAATCTATACCGTTTGTCCGATCTGACTCAAACTTTGCATTTGTATTCTTTAGGACCCCGCAGGTAAGGAAGGTGACTTTTCCCACACCCCCTTTACCCCTTCTCTTCCCTCTCATATATTTTCAATGCAAATCTGTACCGTTCGACCAATCAGACTCAAATTTTGCATACTTTTTTATAAGGACCCGGCGGGTGTCATAGGCGACATTTTCCTCTCCCTCTTTACCCCTTTCCCTCCCATGATATATTTTCTGTACAAATCTACATCTTAACCGATCTGACCCTAGTTCAGCACTTATTCTCTAGGCTCCGGCGGGTAACAAAGGAGATATTTACCCCCTCACCCTTTACTCCACCCCTTCCCCTGATATATTTTCTGCACAAGTCTACACCGTTCGACCGATCTGACTTGCAAATTGAGAAAATTTATTTCGGAAATTTTTATACCGTAATTATATATAAAATTTAATGGCATAAAATTATCTTTCATTACCACGATTTGTATGTTTTATTTTATTTTAATGTTCTGTATACCTCAAAAAAGTACCTGTATATCGAAACGTTCAGAATATTGGCAGCATTCTTGGCAAGCACCGTATCTCTGAAGATTAAATAATTCTTCTCTACTCTTTCTGCAGACCCGCGCTCCAGGTTATCTATCTGCTCTGAAGACATGTATTACACCTATATTGTTTCTGTCAGCATGAAGCTTCACCTTGCAACAAGACAATTTTTTTATTCAAGGCCAATTTGTGGCTTGTTATGATGGACTGTAGTTTGTTATTTTGAATTGTGGTATAATATTTAATAAACAGCATTACGAATTTTAATGATAATAATAAGATCATCAATACAATAAGTAATTAAAAAAAACTTAACGCTACCTGTAGAATATATAGAAGCAATTCGTGTGTATAGCCCGATTATGTAATGTGGTATTTTAATAAGAGCATAAAATTTTTTTTGATAAAGGCAATGACGACATCTTTAAATTTTTAGATCATATTTTATCCTAAATATAAAATTTTTATTTTATCCAAAAAATAAATTGTATTTTATTGGTTTCGTTATCTATGTATTTACGAGTAAGTTTCTGAAAGTTATCATAAAAAAATTCATTATTTTATATGTATACACTTTGTTGTATACTTTTGCCTCATAATTTTTTTTTTGTAGATGAAGATGAACAAAAATTCTCTATTCCAATAATCAAAATAATGTAACGGAATAAAATATATCCTTTTATAGTTAAAAATAAGTTGAAAACTTTGTGACAATTTTATTGTAAACATTATCATTATATAAACAGCTGTCGCATCATAAAGTAGATATGAAAAAAATAATGCATTAACAAAATACTGTCTGCAAAGCAGAGAATAACATTTATCAATACGGAACAGATATACCTACACATTGAGCTATGTAATATATATTTCTGATTCATGTAAATAAATTTATTATATAATATTACTAGAAATTATTTCTTATGATAAAAAAATTCAGTCCGGTAAATCAACGATGCTGAATTTTTTCCTATTACCTTCATACCATGCCAAAATAAGTTTTGTCGATTAATAATCAAGACGTTTAATTTATAAGTTGAAATTAAAAAACATACGCCAGTTTAAAATATTTATTGTATTTAACATTTTTAAAATAAATTGAAGATTGTGGTTAGGAAAATTTCGCTTCCTCTTCATACTTTCTTGTAGGTATTTAGAATGACGATATAAATAAATGGTGAGAACAAATATAGCCGTGGACTAGGGCCAATAATCTGCATCACCGTGTGAATGACTATTCCGTGGGTCGGGGTTTCTCCAACTGTCGCGTGTCAAGACTCGATGATCAAAAATACACCTGCGTTCAATTTTATATATTGTTTTTGTTATATATCCCAACTCGGGACATGAAAAACCAAAATTAAAAGCAGAATGGTTTACGGGATTCTTCAGTGTATTTACTGATGTATAAGTTTTGACCGAACCTAACGAGACCCTCTGCTGTCTGCACGCCGGCTAATTAAAGAGGCATCGAGAGAGCTGGCGCTCACTCTTTTTATAGCAGCGCCACCTTCTGTTCCCGTAAAGGCCTGCAAGAATACACCAAAGTTTACCAATTTGCTAATAATAAAGCTTGTACTACAGTTTCCATCATTTTGTAACGCAACGTCTAATCACAGAAAAATAAATCAATTTTACTGCCAATTAAAAAAAATAATCAGGACATTATTTTTTGTAAGGAGAAAATCTAATTTTTGTGACATTAACGAAAGAATTTATATTCTACGTAACAGAAGACTCTTATTATTTGGGGTGATGGAAAAAGTGGGTCAAATGATCACAAGATTCCTCGCTGACAGATAAGTGAATCGTAACAAATGCACATAAAAATGATTTTCCTCCTCAATGAAATAACTGAAAAAAATTAATTTGCTTACAAAACGTACATTCTAAATATTCTAGTTTATGAAAAAAACTTCGAAAAAAACTTCATTTTTTATCTCTGTTAACTTTATGACAAATATTACCCAATAATAAATGTTTTACAATAAGAATAGCTCTGTTACGTTCCGAAAGCGACTCCAAAATCTACCAACGACTATTAAAAATAAGACGTTAAAATTGCACACAAAGATATTAAATCTAAGCGCACTCAAATAATAATTAACAAACAAGTCATCGACCGGAAATTCCGGAGAAAATACGTTTTAGTTACTGTAGGATGGAGACATTAATTTGTCTACAGTCCGATGTGCGGCATTCTCCTCTCCACTGTTTTGCGAGTTTCTTTTATATTGCATTATACATAGCTTATATATTCGGAGTTTTTATTCGTGTTGGATCAAAATTTATTCCAACACAAATCTCTCGCAAATGAATTTAAACGTGGAGTCGTACGGAGCATTGCTTTACACTTCTTGCGAGGTTATTTCCCTTAAAATAATGTATGCATCTTAATAGCGCTGTTGAAAAGATCGAAGAATTTGCGAAGAAAATAATATTTCTTTTTAAATTCAAAATTATTCCGACGGCTTGAATAGATTAGGTGAATCCTCGATCCTCATTATATTAGGTGAAAGTACGGCGGGTCGCGAGCCGCAGCTGGAGAGCGATGAAGTCCGTGCAATGAGTCGGTGTGGTGAAAATCAAGAGTAAATAATCTTTTAATCTCGTTAAAAGTAAAAGCGCTTTTCGTTTCGAGTCTGTGGATTATTTGCTTTTAGATCCAATTTCGTTGGGAATGCAAACTTTCAAATCAAATTGACAAACAATTTTCGAGTGTAATCATGCAAATTGGATTACGTAGAGATATGTATAAATAAAGCCTACTGCTAGAGAAGGACGTAACCTATCACGTTCATGATGCTCGAATGTCTGGTACGAGGTTGTAAGCTATAAAGGCTTCCTATTTGTCGCCTATATTATGCGTCAATACGACAGTCTGGATAATCTTGGGCAATAAGATAAGATATCTTGGACAGAACTTTGGGTCACACAACGCCAGATAGATGTGTCGCATCTGGCTAGAGTGACCATGGAGACAGTCTTGAGGGCGACCCGAGACTGAGATTGGTGTAGTCGCTGGACGAGCCGTGTTTCATCAGATTTAAATCTGATGTCACGCTAATGTATGTCTATACCGACACAAAGGAGGAAAGCAGTACGACCAATTAGAAAACAGAATTGACCCCATGGCGGTCACGCTTATAAAGTGTTATATTTGTACATTTGTGTTTTCCTTATGCTTCTGCTTGTTATATACTTTCATTTATTTTTATTTTATTATATTTATCTTTATATATTTGTATCTGTATTTTAAGTATTTTCTTTCAACTTTATGTCATTATTATATTTACATGTTATTATTGTTTTCGTTAAACTATATACATATTCTATTAATGTACACTTTACATATCTGTTGTAAAAGTCCTATAGGGCGTTAATTAATAAATAAATAAAAATTGTGTGTCAGCAGTGGGTCGAGACAGAAACTCGGAGAATACAGACTATTCCCTTATTAGTAATAATCCTAGCTTGCTGAGCGATACAACTTACCCGGATGTCCCGAAAATTGCACGCAAGACAACTGCGCGATAACTAAAACCCGCAAAATACAAAAGTAAGCGATGACATTATTCGTTTCACAAACCTGCAGAGTAAATAAAAATTAAAAGTGATTCTTTATAAATGTAACAGATATAAAAAAACTACAATTTCACGCCTTTCGTATTCGAATAAACCATTTTAGCAGAATGAGGATTGTATATTGACAAGGAAAAAGGATGTTTTCTTTAATGTATTCCATTGTTGAAGTTAAACATTTTCATAGATTTTTTCCATTATTAATGGCAGAAATTTTGTGAAATTGGAAATTGGAAATCATAGGTTAAATTTGGTTAAAAAAACTTTTTTTTTCATTATTCATAATTTTGCCCTCTCGCTGGCACTAGCTACCCATACGTTATAATAATCTCGCCGTTTTGGTAACCTAACGCTCTTAATAACGTCCTTTTTAAATAAACACCAAATAATCCATCATGTATGATAAAGCCATGTATTCACTAGGGGACAAATCGCGAAACATTCCGCTCGACATGTCGCATCAACATCTACGCTCATGTTTCGGGGACAATGACGCGGTCAATTGACGTGTACACACCGGGACTCGCATATCTTGCCGCGGAAATGTCATCCGATGAGGTTATGGATGACAGCTGCGGTATCACATTTGGCGAAAACGGGGTTCCGCGCAATTCGAAATGTTTTTTTGGGTCGCAATTTCAAATTAACGAGGTTTTACTGTAGTAAATTGAATATTATTAAAAACAAGGTCCTTTTAGCAAATAATTATTGTTTTCCAGACGTCAAGGAAATATATCGCCCTATGAGGTTATGATGATAGCCGTGTATCTGTTTATGTTAATGAGTTTATCGAAAAGTAAGAGGAGAAAAAAGAGGAGAATGCGAAATTATTAACTGCAAAGAGAAAGAAGGACAGACATTCTATGCGACCTTCGATGAGTTCGATGAGTTCGAGAACGATTTCGTTTCCCCGCACTGTCATCTTGACAGATACAGCGCATGCGTATTCATTTGTAAACATACCAAGTGGTACAGTTGCCGGCAAACTTCTTGAAATTCTTTGGCGTGGTGGGGGAATGCGCAGAAGACGAAATTTGGGTCTCGTTGGTGGAAAGCTAGATGCGCAAACTTCCCCCCACTACGCCGTAGAATTTCAAGATGTTTGCCGGCTACTGTACTGACGCTCCGCGGAATGTTGCAGTGAGTACGCTCGGGTACCGTGCGCATGGCAACGTTGCCACGGCACGTAGAAATGCCGCGCTATGTCGTGCGCGAGGTCGCGGAACAGTGCACGACGTCGCAACGTCACGTAGACTCTATGCCGCGCATGCTGTTGAGGGACAATTTGTCCCCTAGTGAATACATGGCTTAATAGTCAACTGCAACTGGCAACATTTAATATGGTAATTATTACTCGCTTCTACACCTAAATGTAATCGTGTGAAAAATATACTAAGAAAATATTTAATGATTATTAGTGAATGGAAAGTGATTAGAACTGTGAAAATTCACACGTTTACTAGGTACTGATTAGTTTTTAATTCACGCACGTATTTAACCTCTCAATATCAAACATGAAAGAAATTGAATATTAATTTTTAAGTGTTGGATAATTTCTATATACGATATCTACTATAACGATGAATTTATTTATTTAAAAAAACTTGTCCAACTATAAAGATAACGTAGCAAATATCGAAAATATAATAAATGATTTGTGGTTTATTTGGTCCCGTCAAAAACGGTATCGAGGTGTGAAGTGATTAGTGTTGAACGGGGTATAAAATAGTAAATAAAATAATAGGGAGAACTGTGGTTCTATTACCGTATATAAAAAAGTGTAATTTTTGCGACAGAAGATTATTATTAAGTTATATCGATTTATAATAGCTTCTTAGCGAGAGTAATAGTTTTTTACATAAACAGTATAATGATTTATTACTCGGATAGTCAAAAATCGTACAGCTGGAAACGCAGTCCAAAAATAGTGTTTGAATTCCTGCGGTGGTAAAAATGTCGCACTTACAGACTACTAAGCCGACTATGAAACCACATATTATCCATATTTTCTTCAATACGTTTAATTATAAACTCCAAAGTTGTCATCATAATATTTCTCAGACATTTTTCTTATCTTTGTTCGTAAAATTTTTCGTACTACCTTCTTCTTCCTGAAAGTCTCAATAAGGGCATCCAGATCCCTCCTCTGCAAAGGGAAGTTGAGATGAAGTCCTTTATAGGCCTTGTCGGGTCCAGCGCCTTCTTCCTCTCCGTCATCTGATTCGTCTGAGAAACGGACATCCATACCATCTGTAATAAAATCAAAGTGAAAGGTTCTTACGCGTTGTTAGTAGCAAACAATGGTGTTAGTAGCACACATCAAACTATTAATGTATTTTAGACTACAAATGTGAAAACCAACCTATTATGTTATATTTATGTAGGTTTAGACTTACGCACGAGACAGGCGTAATAGCATATAATAATAGTATACTTATATACAAACGACGATAGGCGGATAAATTCATAAAACGACAGATTTTTTTATTTATTATTCAATATAATCCTTAGTCTGACGCTGCCATTTCTAGTAAATAAGATCATTTCCGGTAAGCAATCATCAATTGCAATTCAACGGCATGTAGTCAGTTGCCATTGCAACTGCCACTGTACGAACAGTGCTGTACTAACCTGGTGAGAGATAATGCATTTTGTTAACACTCCGGGTCTTTTGTTTGCTACTGTGTAGGGTTAGGCTCATCTAATACTGTCCGTTTGTCGTCTTTCGCTCATCCAAGGATAATTCCAGGAAGCTATTGCGTTACCAGTTGACAAAGTTTTTTTTTTTACGCGAATATTAAGAAAAAAATATATTTAAAGAGATAAATAATATATAAAGAAGCATATATTTAATAATCCATTATATTTTGATTGTTGTTTTGACACTAGTAGTAGTGGTGGATTCAGGTATTATTCATAGATACAAATCGTGCCAAGAAATGTAATGAAATCTAAAATGAATTATATTTAATAAATATAATTATTACTGAAATTAAAAATAAATTAAATTTTAAACCGTATTATTATTAAGTTCGGCGGGTTAACTATTTTAAGTGTGACAGCTGTTTCGGCTTGCAAGGCCATTATCAAACAGTGGATATACTACGTATAAACGACTATTTATACAATTTTAAGTTACCCCTTCCTCTTTAGAGCAATAAGATATTTCTGGTGAAGCCCTATATTAATGTTCGTTTTTTCCCGGGCACTTATCATTAAAGGTGCCTCGGTTTACAAAATTCTATGTTACGCTTAATTATCATAAATTCCCCGTTTTCTGTAAAACGAACATTAATATAGGGCTTCACCACAAATATCTAATTACTCTAAAGGGGAAGGGATAACTTAATATTTTATAAATCAGTCGTTTATACGTGGTATATCCACTGTTTGATAATGACCTTGCAAGCTGAAACAGCTGAAACACTTAAAATAGTTAACCCGCAATATACAGTGGATATACCACGTATAAATCAGTCGTTTATACGTGGTATATCCACTGTTTGATAATGACCTTGCAAGCTGAAACAGCTGAAACACTTAAAATAGTTAACCCGCAATATACAGTGGATATACCACGTATAAATCAGTCGTTCATACGTGGTATATCCACTGTTTGATAATGACCTTGCAAGCTGAAACAGCTGAAACACTTAAAATAGTTAACCCGCAATATACAGTGGATATACCACGTATAAATCAGTCGTTTATACGTGGTATATCCACTGTTTGATAATGACCTTGCAAGCTGAAACAGCTGAAACACTTAAAATAGTTAACCCGCAATATACAGTGGATATACCACGTATAAATCAGTCGTTTATACGTGGTATATCCACTGTTTGATCCTTGCACGCTGTTTGAACTATACAGTGACCACGTATAAATCAGTCGTTTATACGTGGTATATCCACTGTTTGATAATGACCTTGCAAGCTGAAACAGCTGAAACACTTAAAATAGTTAACCCGCAATATACAGTGGATATACCACGTATAAATCAGTCGTTTATACGTGGTATATCCACTGTTTGATAATGACCTTGCAAGCTGAAACAGCTGAAACACTTAAAATAATTAACCCGCAGAACTTAATAATAATATTTATTAAAATTTAATTTATTTTAAATTTCAGTAATAATAATATTTATTAAATTCAATTCATTTTAAATTTCATTAGTATTAATTATTAAAATTTAATTTATTTTAATTTTCGCTAAAAATAAATATTGAATTCTAAAAATTAAACACAAAAACCATGAATAAATGTTAGAGATTACCATTAAATGTAAATGCTGAAGTTTCACACAAGCTTTTGTTACGGTGTCAGAAGCCTAGATCCTTAGAGTATATACAATCCATCCACAATACAACAACAATGGATTGTATATACTCTAAGCCTAGATCCCTATCGAGCACTCTACATTTGCGATGAGCTGTAGATGGATTCCACTCATTTACTGTTCTTTTAAATGGTAATTAATCAACCTTCAAATCTGACTCTTGAAGTTTTCTAGAATCACTGCGATTGATTGCCTTCTACTGAGAATATAAAAATTTCATTGTCCTGCCGTTCATATTTAATCTCGGTTAAGATCGGTATATTTAATATATTATGTGATGTAACATATTTTCAGCATTTCTTTAAAAATTTGTTTTGGTGTAAAACCATTGATAAAAATATTATATCAAGGAAAGCAGTTGATTTTATTCAGTTTCATAAAAATATGAAACACTATATATATATATATAGGTCGAATTTTTCGAGGCTTCAAATTTTTCAACCTACCCTCGTACATAGCAAATGAACATGCAGAATCATTATATTTAACTATGCGATTACACTGTTCAAATATATATAAAAATCTCTTCTAAGATCATTTTTTATTATTTACAGATAGTTTTCTTGATCATGTATGGATCATACTGCAATTTTATTTAATTAATTTAATTGCTCCGTTATACTTAACTATGCTATAAAAGTTATAAAGGTTATATTGCTATTTTAAAAATACTGTTTTTTATACAAAATAGTTGAAAAGTGCCAAACCAATAAAGAGCCAAATCAAAAACACTCGATGTTCGTAAAAATCGAAATTCTCTTCAGATATTAATGAAACATTATTTGAAAAAAAAAACTTGTGTAACGGGCGTATATTATACGAAAGTCATTTTATTTTACTTATTATATAGAGGAAATAACGGGCGTTGACGAGATAAAAGGAATGAAAAGTATCAGAACACATTTAACATATCAAAACATTTTAAATTTTGCATTTCAATTAATTAATTACAAACAATTCTAAACCCTTTTAAATATTTCAAATTGGACAACTGAACGATGTACGGTTTACGCTCACGCTTTCTACTTACTATAGCCAAATGACTTCCGCGACTCCTATCTCACTACCACATATTACAGATTAATTTTAGCATTTCCGTCCCGTACTCGAGTTAAAAACCGACTTTTACAATCCTTATTCACTTGTAGATATCACCAAAGATAATAAAATACATAAAAAAGAACTTGGAAATTTCTCGATTAACTACTACAGTTATTTGTCATTAGTCTACAAAGTTACGCGAAAGTTTCGTCGGTCAATGTTAATAATACGTAGTCTAACCGCGAAAGAGAGAGAGGGAAGAAACTATAATTAGACTGAGGGAGTTGCCTAACTTTTAATGCTGCGAAGTAAATCGACCAACTTGAAGTGGCTCGTGTTGACTTAACCTGTATTACAGGCTCTCCCGGTGGGACTCGTTGGCCGGTAATTCGCTTCCGGATCGGATATACTATTTGACAGGCCGTTATAACTATCTAACGCTATTCACAAATCAGATCATTTTAGAAGCCTTTCTAGGTTAAGTGTTTAGTTCCGATCCGGTAAAGGTACTCGTCACTGGGCACTACTATTATTTTTGTAATTTTTTTTATCGGTGGTTTTACTTTATACCCATTAAATAATAATAATAAGACAACATAAAGGTAAAAGGAATAAAATAAATAAAGTAAGAGTGCTATATTTCTAACAATCAATCACATTTGTAAAAATCAATCAATAAGAGTCATAACATATGAATAGGAAATTATAATAAAATTATTTTTTGTTTCTTTGTATTATTATACCTACCCATTTAATAATAATAATAAACAAATTAAAAGGGATAATAAATAAAATAAATGTAGTATCAGTGCTATATTTGTTTAAATTAGCGATAAAAATTTGTGAATAGGAAATTAAAAATACTTCCTTCTTTTAAACTTTTCTCGACTGTTTTATTTATTATTCATTTTCATCATAATTTTGTTTTATTATACCTTGTGAACTTCTATCAAGCCGATTAAAATTACAACTTTCTCTGACCCCCTTAAAATAGCTTTACTTCTATGAGAAACGTCTCGCTCACTTAACCACACTGCAAACAGTTATTTCCTTGATAATCTTCGAGCTTGAAAATAAACACATTCTGAACCTCAATGCGCCTATGTGTACTCTTATTGAATTTATATTTGAGGCCAAGAGCGATTAACACAATATTTTTAAATCAATTCCAGTTTGGCAGTCTAAATAATAAATATAAATATCTAATATATATATATATATATATTATATATATATATATATATATATATCTATATATATATCGTCAAAATGTATATATAATAGGGTAAAATTAAAAAATAATTTAAATTCTCAATGAATACAATATTTTGTGTAAAACATCCAGTTTCAACAATCCCTTGAATAAGCCGTCACCAATGGATTAATTTATATGAAGAATAATAATTTCCTTTTATTATACCGTTTGAAAATTCAACTGGTAAATTAAAGTGTTCATTTATATCTAAACCACCTTCATCATTAATAATACAATCAATAGAATTGTATGTAAACATTAGACCTTCTAATCATTCAAATACATTCAAGCCAACTAAGCGCGTTCGTTCTTTGGGCAAAAAATTGGATTATTAAAGAGTTAACGTTGTTATTACGGTTGTTAGACATAATATTTAACTATAACTGGTTATGGATATTTTATACGAACCGTATGTTATTCCGAGAGACGATTCTCGATGTTTCGTTGAAAACTTATTCAACGTCATCAAGAGGACGACGTGTAAACGACGTGAAAAGTGTAAATTACAATATCATTTTTTCTGTGCAAGGCAAATGAAAAATATTTTTAAAAATTATCAAGTGATCAAAAAACAAAGTGGAAATGCGTAATATGTAAAAATCAAACAAACAAAGATAAAAAGAACGATGATATACAGGGGACGGACGAACAATCACTTGTCAATGTCATTCAAAAACTGCGACAAGAGCTTGCCTCAGTGAGAGAGAAAATTGAAGTTTTAGAACCAAGTCTAATGTTTTGCTATTGTAAAAATGGCGAATTCAACAACAACATAAAAACATTGAACTTAAAATGAAAAAAGTAGATGATCTCAACTCCACAGTTACACAGATGAAAAAAGATATGGAAAATGTGAAAGTTGAAAATAGTGAACGCGACCAACGAAACAGGACATCAATCGTAGAAATACAGGGAATCCCGAAGACTCAGGATGAAAACATATATGAAATTTTTAAAAAGGTCTGTGATGTTATAAAATTTCCACCGAAGGAATACGACATTGACTATGCATACCGGGTAGCATACAGGGAAGTACAACATTTAAATGAGAAGCGCTCTTCGACCATGATCGTACTCTTCCTAACTCGCCGACGCAAGGAGGAGTTCATGAGGGCAGTCCGGCAGCGCAGGGGAGAGGGACGCATCACCACGAGATAATTACGTACCAAAAAATATTTCGGGATATGCCTCTATCCATACTAAATTAAATATATTACAAAACGATGGAGTAGTTATCTAAATAAAACAAGATATACCTTTCATAGCAAATGAAATAGAACTTAAAGAAGCAAACTTTATCAGTGTTTGTATAAAAAATAGTATAAGTATAATTGCAATATATAGGTCACCCTCAATACAAAATCTGTCAACATTCTTAGATTCTCTTGACAGAACTCTTTCTTTTTATCGCAACGAAAACAATTTAATTTTGACCGGGGACCTAGACATAAATATACTTTACAACAATAAACACCTTCAAGCAGATGATTACCTAGATTTACTAACTTTCCATGGATTTAAGTCATTGATCAACAATCCCACACAGACAACTTCTATATCCAACTCTTATATTGATCATATCATGTGCAGGTCAAACAAAACATGCGTTCCCATAATATATCAAAACTCTGTCACGGATCACTATACCTTTTTTCAGATGATAAACAGTGAAAAGAGCTCTAATATTAGAAACAACTTTGTAAACAAAAAATTAACTTCAATATCCTTCAAGAGAGCCTTAATACAGAGGACTGGCTCCCAGATTACACTGATAACGATAGTAATAATAAATTTCAGAAATTTTTGGAAATTTTTACATATCATATTAATAATAACTCCGAACAAATTGTTATCAGATACTTACATAAATACAAAAAATTGAAACCGTGGATTTCTAACGGAGTACTCCAGTGCATACACAAAAGAAATAAACTACATAAGGCTTTAAAAAATTCTGACAACCCTATTCAATTCCAAAATCATACAAAAAAAGAAACATATGTAACAAAATAATAAAATACACTAAGGAAACATACTACAAACGAAAATTCAACGAGGCTAAAACTGATATTTAAAAAACATGGTCACTTATCAGAGGGCCTCGAATACCAACGTATGTCGTGTACTGTCAGGGAATTAAGAATTAATGTTAGGAATATTAATTTGCAAGAAAAAGCACAGGAAGTCGTTAATTAAATTAATAATTATTTTGCAAATGTGGGAGCAAAATTGGCAGCCTAAATAATAAATAATAATAATGATAATGTCGACTGAGATTATCCCTTTCCTGTTTCTGCTCTCGGTCTGTGTCTGGCTGCAACCAATGAAACGGAATTGATTCGGATCATTAATGACTTGCCTAACAAATCATCTGTTGGTGTTGACGATATCTGCACCGAAACAATTAAGACTACGAAATTTCTCATTATTACCCCACTTGTTCACACATTCAATCATAGCATGACGCAAGGTATTTTCCCAAAAGCATTAAAATGTGCTCTCATCAAACCAATTTTTAAAAAAGGAGACAAGCTTGAGATATTAAACTACAGACCAATCTTGCTACTTACTACCTTACAGAGAGATCTCAAGTTGTTTCACTGGAAGGAAATTATAGTACACCAAAACATATAACACACGGTGTACCCCAGGGAAGTGTCCTTAGACCAATCCTCTTTCTCCTGTATGTCAACGATTTGTGTGATTTGTCAACTGAGGGTCAAGTTATTTCATTTGTAGATGATACTGTCTTACTTTTTAAAGAAAGAACATGGGAAACTGCTCACAAAATAGCAGAAAATGGTATAGTGACCGTTAAAAAGTGGCTTGACCGAAATTCACTTTCAATGAACATTGAAAAAACTAAACTAACCTAACATCCAGTCCAACAGAAGCTGGTCAACCTAAAGGCATCATAAATTATCAAGTACAGTTACACAGCTGTAGTTTATCAAATAGATGCAACTGTATATGTCTTGAAAAAGCATGTGATATAAAATACCTAGGAATTATAATAGACAACAGTTGGCAGGGACACATACAAGATCTCTCTAATAAGGTTAGGAGAACGGGATACATATATTGAAGTCTGAGAAATGTGGTAGATATTGTACTCTCAGGACTATATATTGTTCCATCACTCAATCCCTATTATCCTATGGCATAATTGGATGGGGAGGGTGTGTCAAATCAGTCATGGATCCGCCAACAAAATCACAAAAATGCCTTATGCGTATAATCACCAAGAAATCGAGAATGTTTCCTTCAGATGATTTGTTTGGAATATTTAACGTACTTGACCCGAGACAATTATACCTTAAAACCATACTTACATACAAGGTTATGGTAAATTTTATTCGTACACAACAAACACGGGTTACAAGGCTGGCAAATACAATTAAATTCGAGGTACCTAAAAAGAAAACGTCTTTTGGGCAAAGATAATTTAATTTCACTGACCTGCTTGTTTTTAACAAGTTACCTAATGAAACTAAAGAAATAACTGTACACAAACCTTTTAAACATCATATTACTAAGTTTATAAAAATATCAGGTAGAAGGTATGCTGAAGAAGTGATCCGCCCTTGACCTCTGAATTGGCAAAAACTGATTTATATAATTTAAAGTATACTATAATATAATATTTATTTTTGTAACTACTTAAATTCTTATCTTTATTTTGTATGTGTATTTTCTTCTATTTTTCTTTCCTCTTAGATTTAGATATTCCTATGATTTACTTTAAATCCTTATCTTAATTTTGTATGTATATTTTCTTTTCTTTTTATTTTATTTTAGATTTAGATTCTTTAATTGTTATTTGATAATATTACATAAATACCATATGAGAATAACTGCCACAGAACAGGTTTTTACCTAGTCTGGCAGTTATTAGTAACATGTATTAACAAATGGAAATAAACAATAAATAAATAAATAAACATTTATTTTTGTTTCGCCAATATAAAAATTATTACAATCGTTACAATAAGTCTATAGACTCCTGATTTCATGATAGGATCATCACTGTCCTTGTTATCTAGTACGTATTTTTTAATTTGTTACTCGTATAAAAAGCCGGCTGAATTGAATTAGGAATATTTTATGTTATTATTTTTGACAAATTGTCATCGACAAACAAAATTCTACGCCATTGTTTATTTATATCTATTGACTTGGGATAGATATATTGTTTAAAATAATATTGTTTTATCTTTTTATGTAATAAATTATCTATTAATTTAGTAGAATAACCATTATTATATGCTCTATTGATTGTTCCTACGATACTAGTAGTTTTGGACTTCAAATATTCCGCTAACAAAAGTGAAGTGAAAAAGTTGTCACAAGCAACATCTCTGCCCTTATTGATGTACGGCTCCATCAATTTCTTCACAACCCAATCACCTAAACGCATATTATTTGGTCTATTATCATTTTATTATTATTATTATCTTTTCCAAGGTAAGGAAACGCATTTATTACGTAATTTTCATCTTTGTCTACGTCGAAACAATAAAGGGACAAAAATGGGACAAGCGGCACTTCTAGGTATATCTTATTTCTTTTAATGAACTACTCTTGTTATAAAATTGAAAACGTGTTGAATTATATAAATACATAAAATTACTAAAAGTCGAAAAGTTTCACCGACCTAAATAAAAAAACAAAAATATTACGGACAATCAAACTTGCCGATGGGACAAAAATGGGACAGCGGCGCTTTAAGTGTTAATAATAATGTCACCACAAAGTTCAAGACAAAAGAAAAAATATTCTTCGAACAGTTAAGTATTTTTATTTCCATTTGAATGCAAAGCTGCTTTTAAATAATTAACAACTATTTCAAAAAATAGCAGAAAAAGCACAGAAAATCAATTTAATCACTCATTTCATCAATAACTTGAAAAACAGATTTTTTACCAATTTTTAACGCACAAACAAGTCTTATGTAGAAATCAATCCTTAAAAAATTTTCGTCTTCTCACCGTACATATTCGTGCAGTTTGAAGGTAATGCGGGAATACTAATGAGCAAGAAGGAGAGAATGGAGAAATAAAATATATTTGATAGAACTTCTCACATGCCGATGACATATATATCAACATATTTTTAACTATTTAAAACTATGTAATAATTTTGGCAATACAGAATGGTATATCGCCATTATAATTTATTGAAATTAGTTCTGAAAGCCCGTAGATAGCTAATTATTAAATGATTTAGATTTTTACGTATCTCTATATATCTCGCACCTTCAATACCTGCGATGTGAAAAACGAACTTATTACGGTTAATTACTACTCACGCAGGGGCTTTGATCTCCGTTTGAATAAGAAGCAGAAAGTTAATCCATTTAGAAAGATGACAAGCCAAAGGGTATCCGCGAAGAAATAATCTTTCAATCGTGACTCCTGTTCTTTGACTGAACTTTTTCCAACAATCGCTCGCTAGAAGTTTTCCATAATAAGTTAATTAGAAACGAACAAGCAACCCGAATTTACATATTCATGGAGCGCAAGGAGCCGGAGTCTCCGTTAATGAATTCAGCCAAGTTTAGGGCTTACCCATAGACGAAGAGCGGGAAGTGGCGCTGGACCCGGTGGTCTTGGAGCCCGTGTCGGGCATGTGGGTCAGGAGGGCGTTGAAGAAATTGTACAGCTGAAAGGAAAATCAGAAAATCACGATTATACGACCGATTAAAGATTGTCATTATTCAAAAACGTCAAAATAAATAGATTGTTAATTTTATGAAATTAATCTAGCATGTTACAGTCACAGTCAGTCCGAAATACCCGAAGATGCAAGCAGCGGCCATGAACACATTCATCTACTCTTTCTAAAACACTAAATATTCAGTGTGATACATTAGATATATCATATTTTATATCTGTCGTCATGTTTTAACTCAAATTCGTAACGTTAATAATTATAAACTTTCAGAAACGTAAAGTCAAATAATAAATATTTCAAAAATATTAAAGATTCTTGAATTATCTACTGCAAGCCACTGTGAAAAGTGAAAATAATTTAAAAATATATGTTTGATGTTAGGATTATCTTGGTAATTGCAGACCATGCACTCACTGGGTGGCGACTATAAATTTCCAAACCTACTATCCACACATACCCTAGATCAATTGATCTGTCTAAAATAAAAAATTTGTATCAAAATGTGAATTTCATAATTACTGTTGTCATTATTAAAACATTATTAAATTTATCTACACCAATAGATTATCCGGCTGATAAATTTATAACGCGTTTCGTGACCTCTGTATCGTAATAATGGTTACCTTTTTCCACGGATAATCTGTTGACAATATAAGAACAGATCAGAATTTAATTAGTGACAAAATACACCCACAAACCTAAATGGAACTAGTGACGGACACAGCTAAACTGACCGATGAAAATTGAACAAAAGAAGTACAAATATTCTTAGTTTCTCACGGCCATTCAAAATCTTAAATGTAGAATCCATTGCAGGGTCCATCATCAGTGCTGATATCATTAATTCTCTAAATTGAATGTGGTAGTTTACTTAAAGCTGTGTAATAACATCCAATCACATAAGCTTTGGTAATGTTGGTTTAAAAAATTCAATACAAACAGTAAACACAAATTTCTGTCCGAAATACCATTACCATCATTACTACCTGCCTAACTTCATATAGAATTAAGTTAGACTTTGCGATATACATGAGCTCGAGTATAAAGCTGGCTTTGGGAGCAAACGTGAACCCACTCAATCATCTCACGCGTGCAACCTACAGGCACCCCGATCCTCCGATGTACCAACTTCAATCAGTAGACGGAGGATACTCAAACCTATCAAAAAGTTCACCTCTACTGAAAACAATACTGAAAATTTTTCTTCCGCGAAAACACTTAAGCTTGACAAAAGGTAATAAAACAATGTTGACGAATTAATTACGCAAAAAATTAAGTACTTTTACAGACCACAATCTACATTTAAATGAAATGTCAGAATAGCTCTGATGAACATCCCTACAGAATACCGTAATAATCTAATTTTCAGTTTTAGATAAACCATTTCTGTGTTTCAGCCAAAATTATCAAGGAAAGGAGTGAAAGAAAATATAAAGGTATATTTTATTATTCTCTCTCTCTCTCTATTAGGGATGGGTCGTCGACGTATTTACCGTCGACGAAACGAGACCGTCCACGTCCGTCCATCGACGAGACGATCAACTAGTTGAATTCGTCAACTAGTTGACGGGTCAACTTCGTTACGCGGACGTCACGGACGTTTTATCTAAACATCGGGACGATGGTCAACTGTCTACGGTTCGACGCGACGCTGCTCGACGGCTCAAGCGTTGGCTATTATTATTACGTTAATTTTTAAAATTCAAAGAAGTTCGAAGGAATATAGTTTCGGGGAAAGTAAAACCGCTACTTGTGCTTATATGTAAAAAGAAATATTTTATTATTTATTTGTTTACGCACATTATAGACTTTTACATATTGTTTTATATACTTCTTTCTATATATAATAAAGAAAGAAATAGGTATACACAACAATATCAGATGTAAGCAGTAAAATATAAATATAAACTACATATATAAGCAGTGAAAGTATCGGGTATAAGCATTAAAATATGAGTATAAAAATTAAAAATATAAAGTACAATGCAGTAATGTGTGTATAAAAAAATATATTAGGTACACATCATTACATGTGTACAGGGTTATTTGGAAAACATTAATAACATCGCAGGACTATATTCCTGCCTTGATTATGAGTCGAAAGCTATCATGACCTAATATCAATAGTTATGGAGATATGCGACATCAAAGAATATTGATGTGACACGTATTTCCGTGTTCACATCTCTATTTTTTAAAAAAAAAAAAAAAGTTTGAATTTTTTCAATATGTCTGACTTATTTTTTGTAAAACGTTGGACTATCACTACACTAACTCAAATCGATTACGAAAAATTCATTCGTTTCAATGCAAGTTAAATAAAATGATAAAAACCTTTATATTTATTTATTATCTATAAAATAAATAAATACATAATTTAAAAATACTTTACATTTGAGATGTTATCTAGAAATTTATTGAAGAATACATCTTTCAAAGTCAGGCTTTCACTTTGTGGTGACATTATTAATAAATAAATATATGTGTATTATTTGTCAACTTTAGTTTAAGGCTGAATCTGAGAAAAATCAATCTCTATCTATAATGTTGAAAATAGGGAATTTTTAATATAAATTAATTAAACCTAAATTCAAGATTATATTACATATATAATAATTAATGTTGGACTGCTGAATAAGGACCATAGTTAGGTGTAGAAAATTTTATTCCTTACAAGTTTGTTTATATGCTAAAGTTTTAAAAAAAGTAAAGAAAAGTAACGAAATAACACAATAATTAAATTTTACCATCCCTTTTCAGGTAGATATAAGAAGTCGAGATCGATCGAATAAAATATTGATTTTAGAAAAATATCTAGCCGGCCTGTTAATAAATAATAGTTCAATAAAAAAAAAAGAATTGTTTTATTTTATACAGCGTAAAATTGGGAATTCACCGAAACGTCGCACGTGCACATCGCAAAAAATCAAGTAAAAAATAATAGATAATAGCTTATTAAGCCTACCTCTCCCTACGCATGCATTCAAATTTCAAATCTCTGTCATAGTTCGTGTACACAGATCTGCACTCTATGATCGTGTACTTTAGAGTTGAAATGAAATTACCCGTCGAGCCGTCTATTACAAGTTGACAGCGAGAGATGAGAGAGAAATAAACGGAGACTTTTTGTCTTGCTCTCGCTCGTTGCTATGCCGTCCACCGTCTACGAATTCAACTAGTCCATGCGATAAACGTAAACCGTCGACGCGTTTTCAGTGCGATGTAACTCTACGATATACCGGAGGGTGTATGGCCGCCTTAATCGGTCAAGCGATGTTGATTTGTATAGAAAATAAATCTAGGGAAGAGGAAGGGGAAATTCCGCCTATATTACCCGACTGGTCCTAAAGAATAGTAGGTATACAAAATTTGGGTCAGATCGGTTAAACGGTACAGATTTGCGTGTAAAATATATCAGAGAAGTGGAGGGGGGGGGGGGATAAACAGTGAGGGGTAAAATATTACCTTTTTATCCCACCGGGTCCCTAAGAATATGTGTTAAAATTTGAGTCCGATTGGTCAAACGGTGTAGATTTGTACAGAAAATAAAACCGGGGCGGGGGGGGGGCTGAAGGAAGGGAAAAGTATCATCTATATAACCCGCCTTGTCCTAAAGAATAAGTATACAAAATTTGGGTCTGATCGGTAGAACGTTTCAGATTTGCATGAAAAATAAATCAGTGGAAGGAGGGGTAAAGGTGGAGGGAGAAATGTCATCCATGATTCCTACCGGGTCCCTAAGAATAAATCCCTTAGAGTGCAAAATTTTATTGGTGGATATTTGATCGGTCGAACGGTACATATTTGCACTGAAAATATATCATGGAGAGGAGAAGTGGTAAAATGGGAGAGGGAAATGTCACCTGTGTTACCCGCCGGGTCCTTAATAATAAGTTTCCAAATTTTGAGTCTGGTCAGCCAATCGGTACACATTTGCATTGAAAATATGTCAGGGAGCGGGGAAGGAGTATAAGAGGAGGGGGGATGTCACCTATGTTACCCACCGGGTCCTAATGAATAAGTATCCAAATTTGGTGTTCCATCATTTGAACGGTACAGATTTACATTGAAAATATATCAGGGGGAGGGTAATGGGTGAGAGGGGAGAAGAGGATATGTTGCCTTTGTTACCCGCCGGGTCTTAAAAAATAAGTATGCAAAATTTGAGTCGAATCGGACAAACGGTGTAGATTTGTATAGAGAATAGAGAGAATAGAGACAGACGGACTTTGAGATTTTATAGGTATAGATTTTGAATTTTTTTGTTTCCTTTATTCTCTGTCATTAATTTTTGTCAAAGATCTTTAATTCTAATGTTCATACTACATTTTTAAGATTTGAAGTCCTCCGTGAATGGCAGTCTCATTATTAAAATATTGAAGGTCATCATAACATATTCAATCACTTCATCAATTTTGTCGTAAACAATTTGGAAGGAGTGATTTCCGTTAGTAAGTAAAGGCAAATGTGTAGGCTGCACTGACATGTGCTCTGTTCATCTCAGTCTCCATACTATTCACATTTTTATAATATATTATTTATTGCTAAAAAATACAATTTACACTATCCCGGCAGTAAATATCACACTTCGAGCTTTAAGCCATGTATTCACTAGGGGACAAATCGTGAAACATTCCGCTCGACATGTCGCATCAACATCTACGCTCATGTTTCGGGGACAATGACGCGGTCAATTGACGTGTACACACCGGGACTCGCATATCTTGTCGCGGAAATGTCATCCGATGAGGTTATGGATGACAGCTGCGGTATCACATTTGGCGAAAACGGGGTTCCGCGCAATTCGAAATGTTTTTTTGGGTCGCAATTTCAAATTAACGAGGTTTTACTGTAGTAAATTGAATATTATTAAAAACAAGGTCCTTTTTGCAAATAATTATTGTTTTCCAGACGTCACGGAAATATATCGCCCTATGAGGTTATGATGATAGCCGCGTATCTGTTCATGTTAATGAGTTTATCGAAAAGTAAGAGGAGAAAAAAGAGGAGAATGCGAAATTATTAACTGCAAAGAGAAAGAAGGACGGACATTCTATGCGATCTTCGATCGATACAGCTCGATGAGTTCGAGAACGATTTCGTTCCCCGCATTGTCATCTTGACAGATACAGCGCATGCGTATTCACTTGTAAACATACCACGTGGTACTGACGCTCCGCGGAATGTTGCAGTGAGTACGCTCGGGTACCGTGCGCATGGCAACGTTGCCACGGCACGTAGAAATGCCGCGCTATGTCGTGCGCGAGGTCGCGGAACAGTGCACGACGTTGCAACGTCACGTAGACTCTATGCCGCGCATGCTGTTGAGGGACAATTTGTTCCCTAGTGAATACATGGCTTTAGTCAGCGATCACATCGAAAACGTCATGTAGGTGTGAGTGACAAAGACGCTCTGCGTAGTCGAAGCCAGCCGAAGCTAGCCGATTATATCTTTCTTAATATCGGTGTTATATTTAATGCCGGGTACTGTATATAATATTTACTTCGTAAAACTGAAATTTTTCATCTTGAATAATTTCAGTAGGTCGTCAAAGAGTAATGAACCAATCCGCCGTATTCAAAATCATCTATAAATTTATTTATTTTAAATTTATTCATAATACTCGTATACGACTGGATCCAATTCGCAATTTTATTATCGAATAAAGCACCACATCTATTGCAGCTGTCTTCATGAAATCGTTTTCAAATGGATCGTGATTCTCCTTTCCATAAAACTGAAATTTTGCCAAATAAAATCATTTTCTATAGTGGCTCGTGAAAAGGGTTTCGGGATAGGATAGAATCATTTCAAATTGCCTCGGATAACCTATTTTTGTTCACTGAGCTTGATTCGAGAAAAAAGGTAAAATATATTATAAGAAATAAATTGTTATATATAAATACATTTATTAGCCATTGACTTACGCCCGGATGTAATTCAATCCGATTAATTTTTTAAAATAGATTTACTCACGAGTATATCTATAATCTCTCTTCATATTCGATCACAAAACCGATGTCAAATATACTAATTTTAGGTTAGCCGGTTCGAAAAGGACTTGAAAATCCCCCGAGTTTAAGATGAAAATGTTTTAGATGTACAAAAGTCGTACGTCTAAAAAAGTATATTACTTTTATTGATAAATAATGAATATATATAATTACTAGTTGTTCGTACTCGGCGTTGCACGGGTTAAGGATCAAGTTAAAAATAAGTTTGGGGAGGGGAAAAAAGGTTCCATTGTTTTGCAAAGCCTCTAAAAAAGCAATGATTCCATTTAATCTAGGCTGGGATGAATGGAATGTCCAGGGGGTAAACATGGCCTATGTTAACCGCGAGGTCCTAAAGAATATATATGCAAAATTCGGTAGCACCGTACATATAGCATTGAAAATATATCAGATGAAAGGGAGTGGTGGAAAATGTGAAAAAAGTGCCTATGTTACCCGCCGGGTCTTAAAGAATAAGTATACCAAAATTCGATCAGTTCTAACAATACAGATTTACAAGGAAAATATATCAGATATCAGGGGAGGGAGAGGGGTAAAGGGGAAGGAGGAAAAGTTAGCTACGTTAACCACTGGGTCCCAAACAATAATTATGCAAAATTTAGGTCAGACCGGCCAAAAGGTGTAGATTTGTATAATATATATCAGGGGAAGAGTAGGGGTATAGGGGAAGGAAGGATCTATAATATATGTTACACTCTGGATCTTAAAGAGCAAGTATGCAAAATTTGGATCAGATTGGTAAAACGATGTAGATTTGTACAGAAAATATATCAGGGTTAGGTAAGGGGGAGGGAGAAAATATCGCTTGTGTTGCCCGCCGAGTCCGAATGAATAAGTATGCACAATATGAGTCAGATCAGTCAAAAGGTGCAGATTTGCATGGAAAATATATCAGGAGGAGCGGGAGGGGTGAAAAGGGAGGGGAGAAATGTCACTTATTCGCCAGTTTTTACAAAATAAATATTCAAAATTTGAGTCAGATCGGTCAAACGGTACAAATATGCATGGAAAATATATCAGATGAAGGGAGAAGGATAATGGGGAAGGAGGGAAATGTCACCAATGTTACAGGCTGGGTCCTAAAAAAAAGTATGCAAAATTTGGGTCAGATCGGACAAGCGGTGTAGATTTGTATAGAGAACAGGCAGCCAGACGTTGATTTTTATAGGTATAGATTAACAATTTTGATGCAAACTACTTACTGTGTTTCTACAATTAATCCATTTCATTTTAGAATCGTAAAAGTATATTGTTTTGTGTTTAATATTGTAATGCGGTATTAAAGGTTTTTGTGAATCTCAGAATAATGTCGTTTAAAACGATAAGCTCGGTAGTGCACTTTAAAATGCTTTATTTAAGCAAAGACAACCGAATGTAATCAAAAAATTTGAATTCGTAAAATGTTAGGTAGGTACATATAAATATTTATGAATATTGAAAGAGGGTATTTGAAAAGAAGGGCACCGGTGCCTTTTTTTCAAATAATTTGTGCGAATTCGAATGGAACGTTGTGTCAGAATTTCAAAGCAACAGTTAAAGAACTTTGGGAGATTTAAAATTTTGGACAATCGAACATTTACATTTTTATTTATATAATGAAATAGTAGGTATATAAAAATAATTAGGTATATATACAAAAACATCTTCGCATTCGGTGAAGAACTTTCAAAGATTAGCAATTTTGTACAAACGAACATGTACATTTTTATTTATATAAATAGATTAACGGAATCGATAAAACATAAATAAGTGAATCGTAAATTATACTGTTTACTACAAGGAATAATGAAAAAGGTTCCCTTGAAAAGAGAAACTAGTGGCCTTTTGTAGAGAAACGGTGAAGGAATTTTTATAGGGTTTTTATGAGAAGAAGATGGAGTTTTCAGAAAATTACGATTCTTAATTTCAATTCAGAAATTTTTTCTCAGTACACTTTTATATAAGATGTGGGATGTATACGATCATTTTCATTCTTAATGTTGGCCGTCAATTATGATTATTAATATCAACTATCCTAATTTTTAATTTCAGTCTGTCTGTCCGTAACTCTCTGAAATCAGGTCGAAATTAAAATAACAACACTTATGATGACTACACGCAAGAGGTAATTCTAGCGAGTTACGAACAGACAGATGGACTTTAAAAATTAGCAATGATTATATTCCGGGATTTTTCACGGGTTTATGGCTAGTATTAGATTAAATGTTTGATATCTGCGTATAAAAATCGTGGTCCTAATGCGAAAATAAAGTAATATATGTAATCTAAAAATGATGTATACAATACATTTTATAAAATTTAGAATGATTTCGTTACAAAACACAGCAATTAGAAATAATATAAAAAATAAAATTTAAAATAATGTAAACCAACACATTGTACATCAATAAATTACATGTATAAAATTACCGCGTGGGTTCCAAGATGAGTGTAGTCTATCGTGAGATGGTCCTCATGTTTGTCTGTATGTCTGAATATTGCGAATTTTGTTTATGGTAAGTTTCTTAGTGGCGAACGTTAATAATGTTCTTAGGTTTTCACCGCCACTCAGAATCTCCTGGTTTGTGTCTTCTGGGGTATTATGCCATGTTTTTATGATCTTTTGGATCCCATTGCGGGGTCCATCACCAGCGCTGATGTTTGGTGTTGTTGTGAGTTTTGTTTGAGTTTTCGACACGGTGTTGTAAGTACTGACTTACAACACCGTGTCGAAAGCAGGATGATACTTGTCAGTGTTGTGTTGTCACACAATAATACTCCAGAAGACACCAACCAGAAGATTCTGTGCGGCTGCGATAATGATAATGAAGGACTCTGCAATGGGATCCGAAACTTTGGACAGAAAGGTTGTAAAAACACGGAATAATACCCCAGAAGACACAATCCAGACGAATGTTAATATTTGTATTTTCTCATGCATTATTTCATGTTATTCAGCGTTACTAGTCAAGTTTATTAGGGTATAATTTGCCATATTCTTTCTTTCTTCTTCTCCTTTTTCTATTGGTAGATCTGTTGATCTGTGGTATAGAAAACACCTCCTAGGATGACGAGGTCAAGCTATCCCTCCATCTTTTCGGTGGTCTTTGCAGGTTTTATTCTTTCTTTCAAATGCTTAAACTCTTTCACCCTTTTTTTGTCACAATTTTAGGATTGGTCTGCACCAAGCACTCGATCTCTCCACTTCTCTCTACCACCTGCCAACCTCTTCATTTCTTGTCAGATGCCACAGCGCACATCACAGACAACCTAGTCTAATATTTAATAACGACCCTTTTTTCACCCTATGGAAATAAATTGATGTCAATGTGCTCGATGTAATCAAAGGCGTTATCGGTGAACAAAGGAAATATCCAGAATGTAAAAGGAAAGCCTCGCCTGGGTCCTGTCCGATTTCCTTATTTAAGTCGACCCTCGCGGCCTCCAGCATACTCTCTCTACTCCCCGCCCCCTCCAGCCAAAGTTTTGTGTAAAAATATGCCCTCGGTCGGTTTATGTCTTGATCGGCGAAAGGCCGACAGATTTATGAAAGGATAACTTTATATCAACTACACACATCTCTATTTTATAGAATTATGTTTGGTTGTCAAATAAACTCTTTCATATTTTTTTGCGTTAATATTTGGTGGTAACAGGCACATTTTTTTTCTTTTTAGTTTTTAAATTTTTTACAAATACATTTTTTTTTATAAGATAGACCTAGTTACATATGTTGGATTTTTCTCTTCTACATGAGTGACATAGACTCGTGTGTAGAAGAGGAGTATCTTTACATTTTACATTTACAGATAATAAAATGATAAAATGTACATATTCATCATTTTATATGTATAGTTATAATTAGTAAATAATAGGTACATATATATAATAATGAGTAAGCAATAAGTAAAGTAATAAGTAAAGTAATAAGTAAGTAATATATAATATTAAGTAAGTAATATGTACATAATAAAATAAAAATTTAATTATTTACGAAGGTATTTTTTCACGTTTTTTTTAAATTCCTCATAATTATCCTCAGTCCTCAATTCAATAGGCAATTCATTGAACCATTTCACACCTCTGAATGTGTAGTGATGCTGAGCAGTTTTGGTATGGTATCATAGGGATATGTAATTTACCAAGTGTTACATTTCTGCTACTTGACACTTTTTGGGTCAGCTCGTTATCACTATGAAAACCTTTATTTAGTTGAAATATGCAATTTTGCTTGTAGATCTTTTCTAAAGTGGCGACTTGTTATTTATTTAATGAGGTCTATTGTCGGATAATCATTGAGTTTTTTAAGAATTATCTTTATAATCAATTTCTGGGCAACTTCTAAAGATTTTAATGTAGTTTTGAATGCTCTACCCCATGAGATAATACCATATTGTAAAACTGACTGGACTAGAATGTAATATAGTGTCTTTAAAATTTTTATTCCTAATATATTTCTTATTTTAATAAAGACTACATAAGTTTTCTTATTCTTTCTACAGTTTTGTCGATTTGTAATTTACATTTAATATTAGAGTCAACTATTATTCCTAAGTATTTTATACTATTTTTTGAGCTTAATACTGAACAGTCGTTATAACAAGTATTATTATTTTTTTTTTTTATTAGGACAATTATTTGTATGAATTTTTATTACTAAGTTATTGGGCGAGTTTTTTTCATTTAATGTGAAAGGAATATAGTGAGTTTTTTCTGTATTTAGTGATAATAAATTTTCATCGAACCATTGTTTTACGATATTTATACTCCGATTTGCGGTAGCTGTAACATCATTCCAGTTTTTACAGTCAAAAACTATGGCTGTGTCATCAGTATAAGATAGAATCTGACCGTCAATAGGTAAATTTAACATATCATTTACATAAATAATAAATAGTAAAGGTTCCAGTACACTGCCTTGCGGTGTACCAAATTGATGTTTTATTTGAGCTTAGTGTATTTTATAATTTTACAGATTGATTCCTCTCTTTCAGGTTACTTTAAATACCCCCACTTAATCTAGAGTAATTATGTAATTTTTCGAATTAGATGCGTGCTAGATCTACTGAAATCAATGACATTGTAATCAAATTTGTTATTAACTTTGTTAATGTACTTTACTGTAACATATACACATATACATCTATGTATATATAAATATATATATATATATAGTATATATAGATATATATATAGATATATATATATATATATATATTATTATATGTTAGTTCTAACTACTTTGGGGGTAACCCGCGTCAAATTCTGGTCGTCAGGACCACTCGTCTGCCGACGTTTCGAACAGATCTCACTGCTCATCTTCAGGGCACCTTGTCGATGAGCTGCTTCTCCAAAAAGCGTACAACCGTTTGCGTCTTGACGATGAGCTCCGGACCGGAAGGATAATTTCGCTGTAAGATACATTTATTCAACCAGCTTCAGGAACAATCATCTCCTTAGTCACCCGGATATTTTTTTTCCAAAATCGTTATTTCAAGTGGCTGTGGAAACCAGGTTGATAATAAATTCAATTTTAATGGAAAATAATAAGGTTTTTGCATTAAATCTATTATCTTTGATTACTGATATCCCCCTGGGGATAAAATCCGTTATTGTGTTTAGGAAGGACAATGGAAAATAATGTTCAAGTCTACTGCTTAAATATATATTTTTCCTCGTAAATAATATTTAAGAGTGAAAAATGTATTATTAATATTTAAAGTATTAACTTTATGGTTAGACATTAAACAGAGTGTTATTTAAATTAGTATAAACCACTACCAGTCTGGTAGCTAATTACGGTAAGTAAAGATGACGTATGGAGTGGAGACAGTGGCCCTTATATAGAAAAGTGTAGCAAAGCTCAAATGCACGCAACGATCCACGAAGAGATCCATGCTTGGAGTAGGCCTAAGAGATAGAATAAGAAATAATGAAATTAGGCGCAGAAATAGAGTAGGGGATATCATAGATCGTGTAGCGAAGCAAAAATGTCAATGGGCAGGGCATGTTGCAAGACAGGATGCTACAAGATGGACTCCCAGAGTTCTGAAGTGGAGACCTTGGGAGAATAAAAGATGCGTAGAAAGACCTCAAAAGAGATGGGCCGACGACACAACCGCTGTGGGGTGAAGAAATGGCTACAATTAGCAAATAACAAGGAAGAATGGAAGGGTATGGAAGAGGCCTATATCCAGCAGTGGAGAGATGAAGGCTGAAGAAGAAGAAGGAGAAGAATTCTGGTAATGGTAATTTAGTATAAACCACTGGTAGTTTATACTAATTTAATTTAATTACACATGTTTATACTAATTTAACTAACACGCAGTGAACAATGCGTTCATATATTTTGCAAACTCCTTTGCGCTTTTCTTGTTCTTATATTGCTTATTAATATTATAATTTAATAATGTTATAATTTATCATAATTAATGTTTTTTTTCATTTTAACTTTCTTATTTCTGTATTTATAACTTTTTAACTGATTTCTTTTTTAAAACTATTCTTCTGTTATTTTTCATCGTTAGGTACGTTATCAACTGTGACAGATAAAGTATCTTCAATATTTATTTATGTTTGGTTTTTGCCAAATTAAATTAATACTGATCGTGGTGCTACCATTGAATAGTCTTAGTCAAATCTTTGCAAAAAGCCAGAACTTATTCTAGAGTATAAATCCAACACCAATACCTTGACTTGATCCTGCTCTCCGGCATATTCGATACTCTGGAAGATGGTCCACGTGTATCTCCTGCGCACTTCCATACGGGCCAAGTAGCGCCGGTACCAGCGCTGAATGAGAATGGCGGCTTTCATGGCTGGAACAAGAAACACATATTCAAAATTAATATCAATTCCAACTTGCCATACTTTTTTGTCAACTTCAGTTTTATTTTTTTTACATATGATGTAAAATTTATTTTATTCATAAAAAAAAACTGATAATGCATTGACAAAAAAGGTATTCGAGTATAACACATTTTCATTTAACACTAGGTTTGCGGGCATTTTTTATATATCTATCTCTACGGCACCCGTCAGATTGACGGATGCACATAAGTACTTCATTTTTTCGTATTAAATGTTTTATTTAACTGAAGTCCTCAATTATTCAATTGTAATGGTTCAATTCTTTTTTAGAACACTACGCGCTTCTATTTCTGTGCAGTCTTTGATATGTTCTAATATGCGCGTATCAATTATTAGTTCGAAGGCAGTTCGCACATGACCTGACATCACATTTCTTTTGGAATATCCAGTAGGTCCTGCGACACCTTTGAATATTATGTGAATGGGCAGTGTACCGCTGGACCCACTTGCTTCAAAGCCCATCCATTGTGTTCCATCGACAGCAAGTACTTCTGTTGCATTGCTTTTGGAGGTGGATGAGTCTTTCTCGGATTCAGTGCTTGAGGAAATGCGCATTCTTTTTCTGCCACGACCTTGACTATTTTCTTCTTCTTCTGTTGACTCTTCTGTTATCTCGCTGTCGATGGATTCGGAAGTCTCGGAGTCATGTTCACTTTCACTTTCAAATGCTTTTTCTTCGTAGCTAGTACCGGAATGATCTTCATTGATGTCAATAATTCCAAATACTTTCTTGATTTACTCATGGTTGCTAAAAATGGGTGAAGATAAAATAAATATTATTGCAAAAGTAATTAGTAATTATTAGAAAATAATATTATTGAAAAAAATTCTTACAAGAAGTAGATTTTTTCTTTTCAAATATTTATACGTATTGCTAAAATTTTAAAACTTGATACACGTCTTCACACACAGGCTACAATTCTAAAACTGAAGATTGTCATATGGTCAACTTTGCCAGAAATCAACCCTCGAAGATACCTTTTTTATTGCTCCATAAATCATAATGCTCCAAATGCATTACGCAGCGCATTGGTACTTGTAATTTGTGTTTGAAACAAAATTTTCTAAACATCGATGACATTCTTTCTTCATTGCTTCACACAAATTGTAGAAATAGAATTATGCTATTTCAAAAGTAATAATTTCACAATTGGGACGAATTCAAAAGGGATATTCTTTAAACTACCAAATCAATTTGATGGGTGTCCGTAGAGATAGGTTTTTTCTAAAATAAGAGGATTCCGAATAAAAAAAACAATAAATATATTTGCACTGATCCATTTTAAAAAGTCATTTAAAAAAATCAGAAAAAAAATTCTACCTGTTTAGTAAAATTTACAAAGCAAATCGGAAATCCATCAATTTGACGGGTGCCGTAAACTTAGTGTTAAATATATATTTTTAAACAATACATAAGTAACTCCTTACTCTATAATAGCTTAATCACTCATTCGGTCATTATTGGCCTTAATGGTTTTTGGGAATTTCGTATTAAATATTGGGTATTCCAGGCCGTTGTTGGCCTTAATGGCGTTTGTCTGGCTCCTTGTGATGCGCTTTGTACTCGATGTTGCTCAAAGTACCCAAATTTAGATTTTGACTTGCCAGACCTCACTTGGTAATAAGCGTCCGATACGAACGGACGTGCTCGCACTGCCCCTCGTGACGGAAATTTATTGACAAGACACCCTGAAGATGCCTGTTGTGATTCAAGCGAAACGTCGGTTGACGAATGGTCCTTCTGAGGACCAGATTTTGACGCGGGTTATCTCCAAAGATTTTTTACTAGGATAACCCGCGTATTATATTCTTGAAAAATACTGTTATTATGTACCCAACGTTTCGGACAGATACCACTGGCTATTTTCAAAGGGATGTTTCGCCTTGAATTTCGAGTTCTGTTTTGAATTGATGGCAAGCACACAAGCGAAGCCTAATGCGAAGCTAATTGCTGAATTTACTTTGCGACCTGGTAATTCTTCTATCGTTGTTGGAAATTCCGTTATTGATAGTTATATTAATATGTTCATTTAATGCGTCTGTACTTGGAATCGGATTATTAGGGGCTGATTTTGAAAAGATTTTGAAAAGTCGTTAAGAATGATTTCCAAGTATAAGGAATTCGGATCGCGTCGTCGCGGCAATTCATGTTGTTTTTATTTTTATGTATTTCTATTGCTTCCCTGTATATTTTGCATGTTTCGTTATTAATATTTGTGAGGATTGAGGCATTATTAAAATCTATTTTATGTCCTTCATCATGTCCTTACGAAGGACATTAAAAATTTTACATTACGGAAGGACATTAAAAGTTTTCGATCACATTGGTTGCAAAAGGAGAAAGAGCGACAAATGAATCACTGCCAGGATGGAGCGATAAAATTTATGAGAAATGATCGGGGACTCGCTGTATTATATTATGACTCTCTGGATACTTTTCGTGAAGTGGAGATAAGCGGTTCACCCATTGGAGGGCCGCGACGCTCAGATTATGGTTCACCAGCGGTAGACAGAGAGAGGTACTCTTCATGTTAGTTATAATTTTGTACGTTTATTATTACATTTTAGAGTGTTTCGCTTACAGAACACCAGATTAACATCTTTGAAAGGGCTAATAATATAATATAATAATTATTCTATTAAGTGGAGATAATCAATAGTTTGGAGCAGATTCTGTAGATATATTGTTCATAACAGGTCGTACGTAGTCTATGTAGCTATGTATGAGTAATTCACCGATGCCATTGTCTGCTATGATTAATACTACATCCACACATGTACTCATTGTTCGCAGTTCGCTTTGCTTGTCCGCCTTATCGCGAGGCTTTGTACTGTGCTATGAAAAACGGATCCTTACGGCAAGAGCCTGCCTAATACATATAAATTGTAGATAAGGTACCTATACGTTGCCTTGTGTGGAAGGAAAATTAAATAATTGTGTGTTCATTTCTAAGAGACGAGTCATTATGAATTAACAAATCTCTTTGAGATAATAATTTAATATTATATTCAAAATCATACAGAAAATGTTCGTGAGTATCTCCCACAAACATTGTTACATCTCCATTGTATTGGATTTGACATTGAAGTATGTATTGTGACAGAATCATGGCTTCGGGAGGCAAATGAAATACTGAAAATTAATTAAAATTTAAATAATTAAATTAATTCACTGGACACGAATTGAATCGGAGCACCGTTCTTTAATTCACACTAAATTTTGTAATCCGCACTAATTGTCACTATAATTCGCTGCACCTTTGTCTATCGCCAGGTCGTTCCCCTCAGTAACGCACGTAATCACTCTAGTAAATTCGCTTTTCTGGTCGCTTCTATGTTGCTTTGCCAAACAACTCTCCTCCGATGACGCCGTATTTGTAGTTTAGAGACTCCTGTTTAATAGATTCTGCCGGCCTTTAAAGTAATTTCCACATTCGTGTGGAGTGCTGTAAAGTCCTCGATTACGTGCAATTCTTTCCACTTCTACTATTTCGTGATAATGTCAATGTTATTCTTCCTGGCGCTTCCTAGCAGCCGGGCGCATTTCTTTGCGCTCCGGGGAAGTTTATACGACGGACCTTTGATTTCTTTAAATATAAAAATTTACTGTTTGGTTTCCACTTACACAAACCGCGTGATTTAGACAAAGTGATTACATAATTTAAGTGCATACATAGTGAAAAAACAAAATTGCAATCCTCAAACCTAATTCGGTTAGTGTTAAATCCTGTGATATAGTTTACTTCAATGTTCGAGGGTAGAAATAAATTCTTGGAAGTGGGTCCACATGTGCATCGTTTGTACTGACCACCGTACGGGCACAGTATAATAATACTACTATAATTATAACTATAATTATAATAACTATAACTATAACTATAATTACTATACTGTGGTACGGGCTACATAGTTCAAACTAGAGTAGCGGGAGAAAAGGCAGTTCATACAAGTGAAGTGAAACAAAAAACACAGATGTTTGCCATATGCGACATCAAGCGACCAGAGTTTTTAACAAAACATGACAAAGAAAATTACTCACAGTACGCACTTCTTTAAATATGATACAGATTTTTTGCGGACACTGAAAAATAGAACGAGCTGTATTGATTCATCTACAAAACAAAAAATATCATCATATAACCTGTCACGCAGTACAAAGAAAGTACGTACACGAGGCTGTCGCGGGAGCAAAATATCAAAACAGTTAAGCACGCAAGTTTCACCTTCAACCAATAATAAACCAGAAAATCTTCAACCGATAAAACCAGAAAGACACTACAAAACACAACCACAAAAACTTATAGTAGGTCTCTGGAATGCTCGTTCTATTAACAATAAGACTGATGACATATCTCATATCATTTCTGATTATAAAATAAATGTACTGGCGATTACCGAAACTTGGCATGAAGACTACGATACGATCTCTCTGAAACAGTTTCGCTCTAAGGGATTGTCAGTAGTCGAAGAAGCCAGGCCCAGAAAAATAGAAGACTCACATAACCTACCTACTAAATAATTATGGAGGTATTGCAGTCATAGCAACCTAAGGCTTGAGGCTAACCAAATTAACAATGGGGAAGTATTCCACCTTTGAATGTCTTGCCAAATATCATCAGGTAGCTCCGCCTGTTTCTTTGTCACTTTATACCGGCCCGGCTCAAAGCAGCTGACCGACACATTTTTCTGTGAGTTATCAACTCTTTTAGAAACAACAGCCTCATATACTAACTTATTCATCACAGGGAATATAAATATTTATCTGGAAAAGGCACTCAATACATCAAGCAACCGGTTTAATGATTCACTTAACTTTGGCCTAACGCAAAGTGTGTCGCAACCAACTCATGATGCTGGAGGGCTTCTTGATGTCTTTATATCCAGAACCGAAAACGAAGAACAACCTCCGGAAGTTATCGATATCGGTCTCTCCGATCATCGATTAATTAGAACTACAATAAATATAAGCTGACAACCACCACAATATCACACATCAAATCTAGAAACTGGAGAAAATCCGACATCGAAAAATATATATCCGAGCTCAAAACGACAGATCTCTTCAAACCATCACAGAATGCATCCCCTCAGGAACTTACTTACTTACCATCACGCCGTTTCCCCATAGGGGCAGGTAGAGAGGATAGAGCGCCACACTCTTCTGTCTTGATATACAACTCTCGCCTCATCCACATTCATACATCTTCGCATGCAAGCTCGCCGGTTGTTGAGGCTTCTAACGGGACCATCTTCCAGTATCTGGTTGATCTGGTCATGCCACGTCTTCCGCGGTCGCCCTCTCTTTCTTTCGCCATCAACTTATTAACTTATAACTTATTAACTTATATAATCTAGTTTTATCGCAACTTTTAAATAAGCATGCTTCGGAGATCACCAAAAAACGCCGTTTGCGAATTTCCGATCAATGGTTCGACGAAGCACGCAGAACAAAAAAAAGAAAAATTCGTCAACTAGAACGAGCATACAAGCAACTTCATCCTAAAGCTCAAAGATTACAATGGATTGCTGCACAAATGAAATATCGAGAGGAAGTGAAATTCAAAAAGAGAACTTACTGGACCACAAAAGTCGCTGCTGAGAGTGGAAACCCTTAACAAATGTGGAATTCACTGAGCACCGTTTTAGGAAAACCGCAAGCATTCAAAATGCCATCTATAAATATCACCCCAAGCAAAATGTCAGTCTTCTTCGAAGATAAGATAAACAAAATTAGGCTATCGATATTATCATGTACAGAATCATCATTCGTACCATGTGACACTATATTTGACACTCTGTCAGACACTAATGTTGCAAAAATTATACGTATTACGAAAATCTCTCCAACCAAGCATTGTACCATGGACCCCATACAAACTTGGCTTTTCAAATCCTGCAATACTAAAATACAAGAACTATCACCTTTTTTTTATAAACTTTTCAACATGTCGCTAGGCACTGGAGAAGTTCCTGACGTTCTGAATAGTGCAATAGTGACTCCAATTCTAAAAAAACCTACGCTAGATGCAGAAGACCTCAATAACTACAAACCTATATCCAATTTACCACTTATCGCTAAACTGCTTGAAAGAATTGTGTCTTCGCGGCTGAATGCATATATGGACGCACACAATTTATTTAGTAAATTTCAATCAGCCTACAGAAAACACCACTCTACAGAAACCGGACTCCTTAAAATTTTATCTGACCTCATACTCGCAATAGACACGAGTAAACTAGTATTCGCCTCTCTTCTTGACATGAGTGCCGCTTTTGACACAATTGACCATGACTTCTTGCTGAGAAGAATGGAAGTATGTTACGGTCTACGCGGTACAGCACTTAAATGGTTCCAATCCTATCTATCGAACCGTTTCCAAACGGTAGTTATTGATAACATCGAATCAGCACCGGTTTTTATGAAGTCAGGTGTTCCACAAGGATCGGTACTAGGTCCTTTACTTTTCATCATGTACACAAAAAATTTATTTGATATCATTACCGCACACGGACTTCTAGCTCACTGTTATGCTGATGACTGGCAACTATACTTCCATTGTTCTCCAAACGATACAAACATACTAAAACAATCTATCATTCATAAATGCATAAATGTGCATAAAGTGCATAAATGACGTAAACCTTTGGATGTCCTCGAATAAACTGAAACTTAACCCGACCAAAACTGAGTTCCTTTGGATAGCTACCCGAAGACGCCAACACCTGTTGGAAAAACTCCCACTCTATTTCAAATGTTGACATAATTCCCAAAACCAATGTCAAACTACTTGGAGTCTACTTGGATTCAAGCTTGTCTCTTAGTAAACAAATTAATAGCACAACCAGCTCTGCCTTCTATCATTTACGCCGCATTAAATCTATTCGCAAAAGCATCCCAACAGAAGCAAGAAAATCACTAATAAATGCATACGTTATCTCTCGCTTAGACTACTGTAATGGTATCTACGCTCATCTCCCGAAACAGGAAATGAACAAATTACAATCTGTATTTAATGCCGCCGCAAGACTCATTACCAGCGTTTCAAAGTTTGCGCACATCTCAAACCATCTTCAAAACCTTCACTGGTTTAGATGTCCAGAGAGGATTGAATATAAGCTTTGCCTTACAATATTTAAGGCTATTCACAACATGGCCCCTCAATACATAACCGACTTCTGCATTCCATTTTCCGCAAATAATAGACAACTAACATTTCGCTCAGCATCAACAAGTAAATCGCGTCCACAAAACTAATTTCGGTGATCGTACTTTCACAAAACACCTAATTTTTTCAGGCACTCCCAACTATTATAGTATTCAATTTTAATTCCATTTCTTGCATGCCACCTAGTGAATAAGTAATAGTAAATAAGTTTTCTTCTTTTTAGCAGTAAGTTGTTTTGTAAGATAATATTTTTTCTGTGTAAAGCGCCCTTGAGGTGAGTATTCGCGAAAACGACGATATATAAGTTTTCCAAATATTATTTTTATTAATGTGCATAAAAATGAAATGTAAATCCATGACTCTTTAGGCTAGGACTTCGTGTATATAGATACTTATCAAAATCAACGTTAAAAAAATGGTTGATGGTAGTGGGATTATCAACACATCTGTTATTAATATTAAAATACATATTAAAGTGGAATTTGAAGAGATTCAGAAGTGAGAAGGTGCAATTATTTTATAGTCATACAAAAACTTAAGTTTAGGTTTAAAACCACTTCTGAACGTCGTACCTTCCCATAAGTGGAGTACAAGTATAAAATATATTTTTAAGAGCATAATGATAGTTTATAAATTATATTTAAATAGTTGAAAAGCGGAGCTCAGCCAGTGAGCAAGGTTGGCAGTATTCAAATTAGTTTTCAGGCCAACCCTATTTATTGTACGGAAACGATCATTAGATTTTGATAGAAAGAACCCTCTCATGGCTACAGGCCGCCGCGATGGGATTTCTACGAAGAATAGTAGGAGTTACCAGAAGGGACAGAATCAGAAATACTCAAATAGGAGAATGTCTCGAAGTATTGACATTTATTGAGAAATCACATTTATGGTGGCTGGGACACATCTTGCGGATATTCTAGGCAGCACCAGAAGGCAGAAGACCAAGGAGTCATCCTAGGAGTAGCTGGTGAAAACAGTTAGAGGACTGCTGCGAAGCGAGGTTGGAACTAAATTGAAGCTGACGTGGAGAACGAAGCCCAAGATAGGAAAGATTGGAACCTTATGTGGTGCAGGAACCTGACCCATTAATATAAGGGGTAGAAGAAGGAGAAAAATGAGACAATATAATGCTTGACCGATCGGATTCAAACTTGAAAACTTATTCTTAAGGACTCGGCGGGTAACATATGCGACATTTCCCCCTATTCTTTGAACCCTTCCCCTCCCCTGATATATTTTCGATGCAAATCTGTACCGTTTGAGTGATCGGACTCAAAATTTGGAAACTTATTCTATAGGACTCGGCAGGTAACGTAGGTTACATTTTTCCTCTCCTCTCTTATCCCTTTCCCTCCTCCTGATATATTTTCTATGAAAATTTATACCGTTCGGCCGATTGGACTCAACATTTGTAAACTTATTCTTTAGGACCCGGCGGGTAACAAAAGTGGCATTTCCTCCCTCCCCTTTTACCTTTTCTCCTCGACTTGATATATTTTCGATGCAAGTCTCTACCATTCGAATCAAACCTTTGTTTCCCTCCACAAATTTATTTTCAACCTTATCTGTAACCCGTGCAACGCCCGGTAAGAACAGTTAGTATATAATATGTACCAAATTGAAACCTTCCACATATTTGAGGGACTATGAACACACATAAATTAAATTAACAATATTGTTATACGTATGTTTTCAGAACATACATATAGTTTCATAATATTGTTTGTTAAATTTACATTTGAATGGAATTTGATTTGCAATTGGCACATTATTAGTCTAGTTTGATCGTGATCGGATTGTTTGATTCATGAAATGTAACAAGTGAGGGGTACAAAAGCAATATCCGAAAAAAATTAAAAATGCTTTGAATGCGGTCACCGAGGATTACTAATTTACAATGCACGGAATAGGACATTTTATAGGAAATATATTTGTATCCTTTCCAAAACCGTATTCCTAAATAATTATTAGAAGCAGACAGCAATATCCAATTATTTGTTAGCAAACACAGCAATATACATATTTAAAAGTTTAATATTTATTTATTCACATATATAAAATGAAAAATGAAGTGGCTATAGTTTCTGAAAATGTATTTCCAATAAGATGCGTTTCCTTGAGTAGTGAGAGGTTTTTTTTATTTATCTCAGAAATACCTCAGTGGGATACTGCTGCCTTGCTTTTATATCCCTCTTGTAAACTACTGCGAGAGATTGATTAATTATCTTATTTTACAAATAAGTTTTATCTATTTTTATCTAATGTTTATCAGAAACTTGTTTAGAATTAATTATTTAATGTAGAAAAATAGTATTTTATAATCAACAATATTTAAGAATATAATTTTAGATTTTTGGGTACGTGAGCTCCAAATATTTCCCTACCCGTGCAATAGACATGATGAAAACCTCTTGATAATGACTGGAAAAAAACATATTTTCTAGTTTACACTGTATTATTGATAGATTATTTACCCACATTCCGGTATCGAATTAATAGTAAATTATTATTGGAAGTCATTACCTACCCTGACTAGATATGCATGTTAGTTAATTCGTTTGAAAGAATGAAATTATTTTATTCCAAATATATGTGCATAATACATTATTTTATTCCAAATATATGTGCATAATACATTATTTTATTCCAAATGTATGTGCACGTCATCAAAAGTGTGACTGACTTTCAGACAGCGAGAATTGTTTTAATATTTTTACGTTTGTAGCATTAACTTTGTGGATGGACATAATTACTAATTTTAATTAATTTAAAACTTTCAGTATACCACTTGGAGTAACTCTACGTCTACCAGTTTCGATACTATTGTATCTTAGTCAGGCATATATACAGTAAGCGTCCGTCCTGATGAAGATACGGTGGTATCGAAACCGTTAGACGTAAAGTTATTCCAAATGAATGTTTTTAGTTAATTACAATAAATAATTATTTTAACGTTGATTTTTTTTATTGAATTTTAATAAATAATCTCTTTATTAATAATAAGAAAAATTTACTTAAGGTAGAAATTTTCGCATTGGATAAATTTTATCCAATGCGAAAGTATTCCGAAATATGAAATAATTTTTTTCACAATTTTGTGACCAAAAAATTGTTTTGTTTGAAAGCTTCGAAATTTCAGATGTTGTTGAAGTAGCTTCTTAAAAGTCTACAAAATCAAATGTCGCAGTCGCGCAATTCAAAGAGTCTCTTAATTTTGTTTAACGTAAAAAAATTTCAATTTCCTTTCAAATATAAAAATATTTTCCTAAGAGGAATATTTAAACACAGTACTGTTGCGTATAATCGAATAAAAAATGTATAATGTCAACTTAAATTATTCTCAAAATGGATCACAATACATTTTTTATTAATTCAAAGTGAAGGTAGGTAGAATAATTATTGAGACCAGACGACGTTCTCCAGTATAACTGTGCACTGAGATGTGAATAATTCAACAAGAACCGTTCAAATATTTTAATGAAACTCTTGTATTTCGTTGGATGCTGCAAAGAAAAATGCTTTGAATTTATGACTAAAATTAAAGAAAATCATTATAATGTTTGTACAAAAAAAGAATGCTTTCACCGAGTAATAACATTTATCACAATCGTTTTGAAATATTTGAGAAAATTTTATACCCATATGAAAAACTGTAAAAAAGTGAAAAAAGAAGAAAAATTTAAACTTACTACTGGAAAGTAGGTGATAATTACTGAGTCAAGACAATGAGCGCTGCAGGATTCAGAAAACCATAGGATGCAAATAATAATTTTAAAAGAATATTGCTATCAAATGGCTCAGTAATGGATTCCATGAAGGTTGTGATCGCAGCAGATAGGATATAATCCTAATAAGCAATTGCGAGGCAGTGAAGAACTAGGTGTACCTCGGATTTCTAATTTTAAACATAGGATAGTGTAAAACCGAGAATAAGGGGGGATCGTAATGGAAAAACTGAAGAATATTTGGCAGCACAGAAACGTCACAAAATTCGCTAAGAAAATTTTCAGAACACTTGTCATTCCAAATTTTCTGGATGGATCTAAGACATGTTGGAACGCTGCGAAAATACGAGCCCAGGGAGAAAGACATATGGAATGATAAAAACGATTAGTAAGTTTGATGATTAATACATACTCAAAGCAACCATTGTTACTAACCAGCTTTGCGGATTTGCAAAAAGATGCTCTTTCTCTCAACCCTTTTCCTTTTCAGGCCGACGCCGACGGATATGGTGTTCTTGTGATAATTGGGATATTCCTAAATAAAAAATTTCTGGGTTCAGGAAAACAAATTTTTTGCATGTAATGAGGATTCTGCTACTTCCATCACCTGAAGGATCATTTAAATGTATAAGATGTATTAATTTCGTGGTCTCTGCTTCCAAAATGGTCAAGTGAATTCTGGTTAAAAAACAAAATAGAGGATTATCTGGATTTTATATTTGGAACGCTTGTAATTTATATAGATACCTTGTTTTATGTGCTATCCTGAGGGTTTGCAGCAAACAAATTATTATGACATTGTATTTCGAAGATATTAGTTTTTGACCTTTCTTCCTCAAAAATTGATATAGAAGATATCACTTATTTTCAAACATTTTATTTTACCCTGCTAATATCATTATGCATTAATAAAGTTAAGAAAACGATTATTCAATTACACATTATTTGTTTTCTCTGGTGTTTAATTAAGGGGGAAGACCTACCAAGAAAGTTCGAAAATATAGATTTTTCAATTTTTGCATTTTCTTGAAGTAAACGGTGCTTTGAATACAATTATGACCAATAAGAACCTGTTAAAGGAAGTAAGACTAGCGGTACATAATGGCGTTCTAATACCAACTCTGATGTATGAAGTGATGTCTGGATTTGGCAAAAAAGGAATGAAATTAGACTGAGTGTGGTAGAAATGCGATCACTAAGGCTCTTGTGTGGAAAATCTTTGGTCGATAGAGTGAGAAATGAACAAATTATAAGTTAATTAACGTAATGCTGGCTAGTATAAAGAAAGAAGTGCTGAGATGGTTTGGTCATATAGAACGTATGAGCGAGGAAATGATGGTTAAGAAAATATATAGGGCAAGTGTTGAAGGCAACAGGAATAAAGGGCATCCGCGAAAGACCTGGCATGAACAGATTCTACAAGTATTGGAGGATGGTCCTGTTAAAAGCCTCAACAGCCGTAGAGCATGCTTAAGAAGATGTACGAGTGTAGCCTAAGCAAAAGTAGTAGGCCAAGATAGAGGAATATGGTGTCTTATCCTCTCTGCCTACTCCTGTGGAGATGATGATTAGTTAGTTAGTTAGTCTTAAAGCTGCCATATGGCATAGTCTTTTCACGTCGGTGCCGTACTTCTGCATGGTTTCTATGCGTTTCTGCGTTATGACGTTCAACTTAACCCGGTATACCTTATGGACATAATTTTCACCGTATCAAGAGTCCTAGCGCTTTGCCGATGGCAACGTAGTGTTGCTGGAAATTTGCTGGGACAATATGCGGGTTGTCTAGTGCTGGTTCATGCTAGTGTTAGGGCAGTCGCCTTCCCCCGATCCTCCCAACAGTTCAACAGAACCACAGCTTCAAAATGCTTGTGGCATGTGTGCTATGAGCATTGTCAATCGAAATTAAATGGCCACATTCTCGATGACATCCAGGAAGTCTAACCTACTCGACCCTTATGACATCTTTTCACTTTGTCCCGAAATTTTTCCACGTCTTCTCAAAGGTTCCCAACGTCTATCTTTGTAGCCTACGATACCTCATGCTGCCTGTCAATACTTTCCGAAAGTTTCTTGATGCATTCAAATTTGACATCTCGCAACATTTCGAATTTAAGCTCCTGTTCTTCATTTTCTTTTGCGAGTTGAAGTCCTTGTCCTCTAGAAGCTTATGCTTCTATTCTTCCTCCTCCTCTTGAAACCCATGCTCATGTTCTTTCTTCTCTTCTTGATACCTACACTCATGTACTTTCTTCACTTCTTGACGCCGCCACTCCTGCTCTTCTAGCATCTTCATTATCGCTCCATATCTCTGGTTGTCATTGATTCCTGTTAGCCACAGTCTTCCCGCTGAGTTTACCGAATCCTAAATCCCAGTTCTGATAGCAGTCTTCACTTTGGGAGGCAAATGTAACACTTGAAATTAATTATCGATTTATTAATTCGATTAAATAATTGGACACAAATTTAATCCAAGAGTAGTTCTTTAATTCACACTTGTTGTCACTAAAATATTTCACAAATGCATAGGTAGGTGCCGAAAGAGGGACCCACCACACGCTCAGGGCCGTTCTATTAGCAATAGCTCCCATATCGGCCCTACACTTTCGCCTCCCATGTTTGGCATTTTTTTAAATGCTAAAGTGGCGGTACTCATCGCCCCACGGACACTAATGGGAATGCAAGCGGGACGGGGAGGAATCCACACAAAACCTTTTCTCTGCTTCCAAGGCAAGGGGATAAATTACAATCGAAACATACTTATAATCCATTAAGTGGGAATTTTAAGTATCATATGTACAAGAAGTTCTACAGTGAATGTGTAACGGTATTGACCTATTCAAATAGACATTGCTGAAAAATTATACGAAAATATTTATCTGCTAAAAGCTCATGATAAGGAGAAGCTCCACAATTCATAAATACTCTATAATTACATATTTGCCGGGTGAGTAGGTGCAGAGGAGCCTTTATTATTTCTGCGCGCGCGCGTGTAATGGATGCTTTATTTTATTTTGACGAAACGAGCCAACCAAAACGGTTGCCGGCGAAACAGACTGAACCAATGAAAGGCGTTCTAGGTGAGGTCATCGCTGCAGTGTAGATGATTCAGGGACTAGGGGTATTACAGTGGGATGGTGAAATGGCGAAAGATTTGGCCTATATAAGCGGGACAAATTTTGGGAAGGCCCTTGAGTTTTCAGCATCGACGTCGGCCGGAGGCCCTTGTGAAAGGAAGTCCGAAATACCATCAGTGGGGCAGACACGCAGTAACACTCGTAGAAACAGCTAAGCATTTCCAATATTATTTATTTCTATTGCCTTTTATGTATGTTTTATGTACAGATATGAGATTTCAAAGTGGTCCAATTCAGTTGATAATTATTAGGCGTAGACTTCGATCGTATTGCACAATGTATTGAAATTAGAAATCTACGTCTTTCCAGGTAAGAATGAAGAAAGATAAGATTAAGATAAGATTTTGAAAATAACGTGTGGACATCTCCTCGAACGGTAGATAATTTCAGACAAAGAGTATAGATCCACCAATATATAAAGTTCGTTTTAATTGCTGTTCCAAGTTCTACCGGGTACGAACCTATTCTGAAGTAGTTTGATATTTGGCTAAATTACACGTACTTTTGTTGTCGCTCGATATATAAATAAATGAATCTAAAATGGACCAATTCGTTCAATTATTTACGTAGGCTATGTATGTTTTTATGTTACGCAATATATTGCAATTGGGAAGATTTTGCAAATAGGAATTTATAACGTTTATAACTTAATATTCAATTCCCATGAGATGAAATACATTTGCCGAAGCTAGAATTACGTGTAAACAGGAATGGAAAGAAGGAGGGCATGTATTCTTTTGCAGATTTGAAGCTGGCGGAGTTTTATGATATCAAGGCAAAATTCCTGACTGGAGAAACGTGAAGGGATATTATGGCGCTGTTAATTACGTCATCTTGGAGAAAATCCGTAATATAATATTGGATCAGGACAATATCTCGGAAGCAGACCAACTACAAAAATAAGATAAGAACCTTTAATATTGTTTATTCTTGATGTTTTCTTATGTGTATTATATGGAATGTTCGTGCTACATAATTTGTCTCATCACTATTCATTTCATTACGTGGGTTTAGAGTTCGACGGTAACGGACGCGGTAACAAATTGCTACTGATGTCGGGACGTAACGTCGGGATTATATCATAATTATCTTTAGAATAGAAGCGAGGCCAGTCCGGAGATCGACTGCCGGCAGATACAACTATAGAAATTCCACCATTATGGAAATCGATATTGGAAAATAAAAACTAGTATACAGCAGTCACACTTCAGCAAGAGACCCCCCCAAGAATTTCCCAACGGTAGATCCATACCCGAATAAAAGCTCTGAAATACGACAAGTTACTAGCATTCCCAAATCAAATAACTTGCTCTTAAATTCACCGTGACCCGAGACCATCTGCACTGCGAGATGGTAAAGCACTAGAAGACAACCTTTTTCCTTTTCCCGAACCCATATTGAGGAGAGGAACGTATAGGTCCACCTCCCCTAAGCCGCTACATCCCATCTTTCTTGCCAGACTCTTAAGAGTCTCACGCCTAAGCCTTACATAGAGTTATTTAAACATTAAAGTATCCTGCGGGCCTAATGGAGCGGCCATGATGCTGCACCTCTAGATCCCTCATCAACGAGCAGCGAGCCAGTATTTCCAGGACCAGCAGATCACACCGGAGTTCGTCTGATATTTATTTATTTATCTTAATAATTTAGTTCCACACATAATGTTGTGTGGACTATGATTTCACTGAGATATATTGCATTCCATCTAATTATTTAAAAGTTTTTATAATAAAATTTTTGCACTTCAGTTTAACCCAATTCAATTCAATTCAATTTATTTTATATGTACATTACAAACAAAATGTTTAAGGCATACATAGGAAGTATATATCAAAATAAAAATATTTAATAAATTAAAAATAGCATAAAATCTGGTCAAAGGTGTAGGAGAATCCCGCTTCGGAAAACCCCCCCAGACACAAGGAATATATCAATACCCAAGGCGATTTTGTTCAGCATAGCTGTGGCTCTTCCAACCTCCTTATATTTTCCATGTTTCGAATTGCCTTTGGCAGAGAAGCCCCCTGACGGCGTTGACGGTTGCATGTATGATATGTATGTTACAAAATGTATGATAATTGGAAGCAAGAAAAGAACAACCAAATATAATGTGAAACTAGAAAATGAGATATTAGAAATCGTAGACAGTATAAAATACCTTGGTGTCATTATACAATCAAAACTAACATTTACAAAAAATACTGAATTTGTGGTGAAGAAAATCGCAAATAAAGTGTCCTTACTTGGAAGAATAAGAAGACATATAAATAAAAATATAAGTTTATTTATATACAATACTATGATTCTCCCGCACATAGATTATTGTTCCAGTATATTATTTATAAGCAATGAAGGAATGCTAGAGAAACTACAAATAGTACAAAACAGAGCGATGCGCATAATACTGAAGTGTAATAGGAGAACCAAAATAACAAAAATGTTGAATGCCCTAGGACTGGAATCTGTAAATCAAAGAATAATATATAATGTAAAGGTGCAAATATATAAAATTAAACATGGATTAATACCCAAATACTTTGATGACAGGATGAAGCTGAATAAGGATTTTCATTCCTACAATACAAGAAGAAGCGACAACATAAGACTAAGGTTTAAACTGAAGTGCAAAAATTTTATTATAAAAACTTTTAAATGATTAGATGGAATGCAATATGTCTAAAAGAAATCATATATTAGCCCACACAACATTATGTGTGGAACTAAATTATTAAGATAAATAAATAAATAAATATTATATGGAATAAATTTAACCATAAGTTTTGTGATATTGTGAATGTTTTCTGTAATATATGAAATTGTTAAATTAAATTTATTTTATCTAATTGACCTTTCCCACCTGCAGAGAATTGTAAAATCAAAACTAGTAAGATATGGTATAATAACGCATTAAGGTAGTAAAAGAACCGCCTGAGTTTCATGTGATCCTACTGAGCCAGCCTGTGAATAAAATTTCTTTCAGAGAGAATTCATACTTAGCAATATATATATTGCGACATTTATTGTTCCACATAACCGGAGCGCACTGAATTTCATAACGTTAGAACCTTTTTACGCGGACCATATCGAGTAGAAAAGGAATTAACCAATTTTGTAGAGCGGTATCCCTCGAGCGACGTACGTCTCACGAAAGGACGTACCTCGCGTCACTATCGGCGTAATTACTCGCGAGACTTCCGTCGAGCTGACAGGCGACCGGGGCCGCTCCGGAGAAGGGTAAGCAGAATCAGTTTTTACGAAAGGCATGAATTGATAGACGAAACAGCTTCTGGCGTTTGTAACATTGTAATCTGATTGGTTTTTCTTATTTGTGTACAAAAAGAGCGGTCCCAACGGACGATTTCTTTTGGGCCGTGTGATTCGGCTTCCCAGCGGCAAGGGACGCCGGAAGATGGCGGAGGCGCACGCCACAAACAAATGGAAGGCAGAGGGACCAGATGAAGACCTCGGGAGCAATGGACCCTCGCAGCAGGCCATCATCTGATCTTTCTGCATCCACCTGGCTCCGTCACCCTTCGCTCGGGAATATCCATTACCATTCTTGTGAAAATCTCAGCCCATTCAAATTTCGGAGGAACGCCATTATTTAGTCAAAATTTTCAAGAAGCCATCACCCGATTTTAAGTCGAGAACCTTACATTGTGTATCAGACTCTCCATTAAGTGGAGTTTTGTGTAATTTATATTGACCTCAAGATTACCTACTCGCATTCACGATTACGTATAGTTGACATTTAAATCTATCTGTAAGCCTAGGAGCAAACCTCGCTAAGCATGGTAAAATGTTAAAACCTACCCTCGATGGTTGTATATTAGCCTACCAATTCACACATTTTTTAACCGAGTTTCTCTCAAATCCTAGCACCAAACCTCAATCCAGCTTCATTACGCAAATTTAGTTTAATTAAAATTGTAAAATTTTCAACCTAAAATGAAACTCAGGTTATTATCATTCGTCTGAAATTGTAAATGATAGTTTCATAAAGGAGAGAAATCTGTTCCAACTCCACCATGCAAATTTTAGTTGTATATGGAATGATAACTTTTAACATGAATGATAATATAGTTTTGTCATAATTTTTGTCAAAAAAACTCTTGTAAAACCTGGCTCGCTGAGGCCATGTAAATTTGTATTTCTTTCTCATACAAATGTTTAATTTTGTTTTAATCTACCGGCATTCAAATTGATGTAACCTTTGTCAAAGTGGCAAAATTTAAAATTGGAATATTTTGTTCCTTGCGTGGCGATGTGAAACATCACACTTTATCCGACCATCACGCCCTTACATTTCTGTTGCATTTGGATATTTTCTTACATTAATCTAATTTATTTAAATTTATAACCTTTGTCTTCCATCACATGATTTTAGACAGTTCAAAATGCACATTAAGTTTTATTCGTACTCTTAGGAAATCATTAAGGTCCTGGCTTCAAATTTATTCAATATATTTGATTTCTACCCTGCAATCTTTCTGCTTTAAATTGTTCATCTTTGTTTTGCCCTAGTAGAAAAATAACCAAATCTTGAGATTAAATATTTCCATTGAAACAATCTGTTCCTACTATATAATTTTTGTTAAATCACAAATACATTTCATTTATCCACTTGCTTTAGAAAATAATGAGACGGTGAAGTGTCTGCATTTAAATTCGAACCATTTGTCCTACGATTAAATAATTACTTTTCATTATAACATCTTTAAATTTTGTGTCATCATTCTTAGAAAATGAGAAGACTTCGAGATCTCAGCATTTAAATTCGAACCTTTTGTTCTACTATTAAATAATTACTTCCTTTATAACGTCTTACTATTGTTTCATCACTCGTAAAAAATAATGAGACCTCGAGATCTCCGCATTTAAAATGTAACGTGTGGTTCTTCTATTAAATATTTTATTTTTTTTGCGTTGTAAAACATTTTATTTATTACATCACTCCTAGCAAAACAATAAGCTCGTGCGATTTGGTTCACTCTTCTTCAAAACATTACAACCATTTTTTTATTTCTAATTGGGACCTTGTGTTCACTGTGTAATAAAACTAAGAAAAGTTTATTTTCATATTCTACTGAGAATCCTTGCAATGGTGAATCAAAGTTTAAAATAAATAAATAAATTGTATCAAATCCGAATATTCTGGATATTCTGTTTGATTTCCTATATGTCACCTAGAGCTCCCTTCTACAAAAGCGAACTCCGAAAGGTAACTCGAACTCCACGACTCTCGACTGCATCTAGTCGGTTGGGAGCATCTCCATCCTACCACAGGGGTGGGGTTGAAGATGCTTCCAGATGGACCCGTTACAATATATATATATATATATATATATATATATGTATATGTGTGTGTGTGTGTGTTTCGTAGTAAATTATCTAAAAATAAAGTTTTCTACTAAAAAATGGCGGGTAATATAACAATCGACGAAACGGGATGAAACTTTTACAGATAAGACATGGCTAGAACCATTTCCCACATCACGGAGCAACGGAAATGTGACAAGTCATTTCCGGCTGAACAGAAACAACGGATATCGAGGTAAGACGCTGACGCGAGGACGGCATCGGGTTATTCATTGATTTTTCCATATGGTCCAGCTGTCCTTGTGGTGTGTTTACTTAGGTCCGCCCCAGCTGTTTTGAGAGAATTGAAGTACATTTCCACCATATCAAATTCGGCATTTATTCCATTTACTCGATCGTACTTACTTCATTAATTATTCTATTTTGCTTCACAGTAAGATAACGGACCGAAGTGTATTTATTTTGATGTTACGGAGTAACGACGCAATGTTTTAACTATGCGTAATTGTTCAATGTCGAAATATATTTTTTGACGTGGAATGAATTTATTTATAGTGAATTTTTTTGGGTAACATGTTGTCACATGATGGGAGAACCAGAAGGAATTACGCACTACCGAAATCTTTCATCCACTGTTTCCTGGAATATTCGAGACGCAATGATAATTATGTATGCTCGGTGGCGTCGGGTGAGCAGACAGTTTACGCGTTGTGTTGACAGTCCGCAGACAAGCGAACAGCCTGGGCGATTTAAGCGACGTACCTCAATAAATGAGAGAGTTATTTTAGATAAAAGTACAGCGAAAATTCTAGAACGAATTGTCATAGTCAGTGTGAGCAGCCTACTTTTACCGTTTCTTTCTGACACAAAATTATTCGTGAAGACATTATTGTCACCTGAATGTGCACAAATACTCAACTACCGAAAACTGGTCATTTATTTAGTGCTCATTAAACTGTATTATTTTATACATTCATTATTTATACACGTGAACACACTTATAATTTTTTTTACATATATTATTTTTATTTTCACTATTGCTTTATATTCAATAATATGAACGGTTTTTACTATTCTACATATTATATTCGTATCCTCAATTATAGGTTAATTTTAAAGGTAGGTAGTATTTTGTTTTCGGCGTAGGTTCGTATCCTAGAGATTTGAGTGGCTTCATTTTTTACCGGCATGCATCAAGATATAAATAAAATAAAATATAAATACATTCAGTGAATTAGTATGTAAATTATTCCAGAAACACTTAGTGTTTGAATGCCTCCCGTAGCAAAAGTTTAAATGTTTGAATGCGTCCCATAGCAACGTCCCATGACAACATTGCTTGTAGTGAAAATTATTTTAATGAATATGAATATGATCTAGTTTGTAATTAATATGAATATACCGGGATACTTCTATATATTGATGTCAGAGTCGAGTAACTTTTCTGCGTGGTAGTGGTAAGGATGCCTGACTCGTCGGACTTGTCTTTATTTCATAGACGTTTTTCATGGTGACTTCTTAATTTTAAATTGTACTAGCTGTAACCCGTCAAAAATGAAGGCACTTTTACAAGCCGGTTCCTAAAAAAATCACTTATTTATAGCCACACCCATGAAATAGTATCTAATAACGACTTTTATCAAAATGTTTGAAATTTTTGTTATATTTCCCCTGCTGGCAGTAAATTGTATTATTTTAAACCCTGACAATTGTGCGTTAAACTAGACGCGATACTGTCCTTTGATGACTATATCACTCTAGCGATAACATAATTATATAATAAATATTATAAATAAAAAAGACATCAAAATAAAATAAAACCAGAAAAATATATTCTGGTAATAATTTAGTTTTTTAGCCGTGAATTCGAATGAAATTACTGAAGTCACACAATATTACGGACAAACAGACAGACAGATGGACGGACAGGCAGCGAAATTATTGTAATTGGGATGTTAATCATATCCACTACAGACACTCGTAGTTCGAAACATTCTAGAAGCACTATCTGTCGCCTCCTCTGTTGCATTGACTTGTGAAACTGAATTTAGAATATTCGGTTCACTGAAGGTGTTTACAATTCAGTGAGCTTTAGGGCAGTGAATCAACATTCTGTTCACTTTTCTGTAGCATTTTTTGCCTCTCAAAAAGTTAGCAAAATACTAATATATATTAGGTCCTTACATATGAAATTGGTGTTTTGCCGTACTGGCAAATTTGATCTCAAATATCTTCTCTTTGGTTAGGAATTCCAAATCCAAATTTATACAGCTATTTACTCATGTATTTGTGTTTTGAAAATTATAATTCATTTGTTTTTTCCTCAATTGTTTTTTTCTTTGCGTCACTCAGTTTACAAAATGAAAAACTTGAAATATCGCGTTATTTACGAGTACGAGTTCCACCGTGGCACCAGTGCTGCAGAAACGGCTCGAAGGATTAATGATGTGTATGGCGACGGTGCCGCAAAAGAAAACATAGTGCGTTTTTGGTTCCAACGTTTTCGTTCTGGAAATTTCGACCTGCAGAACAAGCCCCGTGGACGGCCGGAGACCAAAGTTTATAATGAAGAATTGAAGGCTATTGTGGAAGCGGATCCATCGCAAACCACATCCGAGTTAGCTGCAGGCTGCGGTGTTAGTGATAAAACTGTTTTAATCAACTTGAAGCAAATTGGTAAGGTGAAAAAGCTTGAAAGGTGGGTACCTCACGAATTGAGTGAAGCAAATCAACAAACGCGCGTTGACTGCTGCGTTGCATTACTCAACCGGCACAATAATGAAGGTAATTTAAATCGAATCATTACCTGTGATGAAAAGTGGATCCTGTACGATAATCGGAAGCGCTCATCGCAATGGCTGAACCCTGCCGAACCAGCCAAACCATGCCCCAAGCGAAAATTGACTCCAAAAAAGTTACTTGTGAGCGTTTGGTGGACTATGCTGGTGTCGTTCACTACAGCTTTCTTAAATCTGGCCAGACGATTACGGCAGATGTCTATTGTCAGCAACTGCAAACCATGATGGAAAAGCTAGCTGCTAAACAACCGAGGCTGGTTAATCGCTCTAGGCCACTGCTGCTTCATGATAACGCTAGACCACACACTGCACAACAGACGGCTACCAAATTAGAGGAGCTTCAATTGGAATGTCTAAGACATCCACCGTACTCTCCGGACCTTGCCCCAACAGATTACCATTTTTTTCGAAATTTGGATAACTTCTTGCAAAGGAAAAAATTCAACTCCGATGGGGCAGTCCAACCCGCCTTCAAAGATTTTATTGATTCCCGTCCGAATGGTTTTTTTAGTAAAGGGATCGATGAACCTACCTATGAGATGGCAAAAGTGCATAGATAGCAATGGTACATACTTTGATTAAATAAAAGTATTATAATAAAAAAAAATCGGCTTTATGTTCCTCCCATACTAAACGCCAATTTCATATGTAAGGACCTAATATTTCTTTTTTTCCAGCAGTAAATTTATTTTTGCTGTTGGCCAAATAAATAGGACAAACAACAGAAAACTAATTACAGTTCAAGAAAATTAAAAGGATTTTTATATACTTAGCATAAACAGGTTTTACAGTAAATAATTAAAAATTAATAATATAAATAAAACATATTTAAGATAAATGAACAATATAAAATGTAACAATATAAAACAATTTAAAATGAACAATATATTATAAACGATGATTAATACACAAGCAAACAGTAACAATTAGAAACCTTTAACAAATTAGTAATAAAGTAAAATAAAGATAATTAAACCAATATACCAGATAAATAAGATGACCACATTTGGAAATATTTCGTGATTCCAAATACGATTATATAGGTACATTTTGTATTCCAAATGCTTACTTGACTTTTATTAAATGAACGTGAATTTTGCATTTGTGAAATACGACTGTAGCATTGAACTGAAGCTCAAACATCATGTATATATAATATATTTATCGTGGGACAGCCACCTACGGAACCTGTCTTGAGTGACAGTTATTAATGGAGTTTCAACCCAGAAATAAAAGTTTTTGAAATATGATGTCAATAAGCTCAAAAATTGAATGCACTTATAAAATTGCTGATGATAAAAACTTCCAAAAAATAGACAAATTGTGGATTTGGTTTAGATTTTCTTAAAACATTTTATCGTGATAAGACTTTGCGAGAATGTGTGGCTGTCGAGAAGTTGTGGATGTTTTCCCATAGTATCTTCAAGGTGGAGTTCATGCGTAGAACAGATTTTGTGTGGGAGGTTTGGACGGAAATTTGGTCGGGGGAAAGATCCGAACATTGAGAATAAACATGCCTTCTCGTTCTACCGACTACTAGGATTAAAACAAAAATCGGAAACCCTTCCAAAATGAAGAGGTCGCACTTATTTAATATGATTAATTTATTCTAATGTCAAAAAAAAAGTGTGAGACACAGATTATAAGATTGCACAGAGATGAGCTTTAGGTGAGAGAATTGAGTCATGGCGAAACTATGCCCCCTCTGGCATATACTAAAGACACATTTATAATACAGTTTCAGTATTTATTATTAAATAGATCCCCTAGTAAGCAAAAAGCATATAAAAAATAATTATATAGAGTTTTTTTTAAATATTTATATACAGGTTTATCTGAATTCTTTTCAAGTAAAAATGTATTTCTGTTATAAATTGCCACTTATTTACTAAGTTTTATGAGCATTTAGTTTGACCTTTTCATAATTGTTTCAAAATTTACAAGCTTGTAGTATTTTCTTTAACAACTCAACCACCAGCCGTGAAACCAGACCGTGTTTTAACTTTTACAGAATTTTATTTCACATCTTTATATTTTCCTCTTTTGGTCTGTGGTTTAAACCATAAACAAATGCTGGTTGCGTATTTAAATATATACAATAGTAGATACACAGTATACTAAAAACAGTAATACGTCTTCATACAAACTGGTCGCTACCCATTAGAATGTGAGCGTGCGTGTTTGGCGCCGTGTACGCACGCACCGTGACGCACACATTGACATAGAATATGGGGGCACAAGGCGGCGGCAGTGAGGGCCGTGCCTACAGTGCCATTCGCACTCGCAGCCGCCACTTCAGAAAAAAAATGCGCTTCCTGAAAAAATTCATTTTTTTATGTTTGTGGTGCTTTTCTAAAAAGCAGTGTTGATTATCACAAAGACTGTGAGTTTTTAAAAGTCTATGTTGATGTTAATCAGCGTTCTTGCAATTTAAGTGCAGACACTAGGTATACTAATTACAGAAATGTTCGGGTTTCGTGTCTACCTTATGCGTCGGACTCTCAGACGCTACGACTTGAAAGAAAGGGAGTAAAAATAAAGTGACAACCCTAGCGTCAACGCAAGAGTAGGCTAATAACTCGCCGACAGGCCGGGGATAACCTACTTTTCTGGGTATAATACTATGGTAGATATCTATACTTTTATTTATAAAACACTAACTGTTCACAACCGGCGTTGCACGGGTTAAGGATTAAGTTTAAAATAAATTTGTGAGGGAAAAAAAAGTTTCGATTCGAACGGTATAGACTTGCATTGAAAATATATCAGGGGGAAGGAAAAGGGTAAAAAAAAATAGGGGGAGAATGTTAACCGCCGAGTCCTAAAGAATAATTTCGCAAATTTTGAGTCCGATCAGTCGAACGGTACAGATTTTCATTAAAAATATATCAGGGGTAGAGGTAGGGTTAAAAGAATAGAGGTGAAATGCATTTGTTACCCGCCGAGTCCTTAAGAATAAGTTTCCAAATTTTGAGTCCGATCGGTCAAACGGTACAGATTTCCATTGAAAATATATAAGCAGAGGGAAAGGGTTAAAAGAATAGGGAGGAAATGTCGCATATATTACTCGCTTAGTCCTTAAAAATAAGTTTCCAAATTTTTAGTCCGATCGGTCAAACGGTACAGATTTGCATCGAAAATATGTCAGGGGCAGGGGAAGGGGAAGCGAATAGGGGGGAAATGTTACCTATGTTATCCGCCGGGTTCTACAGCATAAGTATGCAAAATTTGAATCGAATCGGACAAACGGTGTGGATTTGTATAGAGAACAGACAGACAGACAGACATTGAGTTTTATAGGTATAGATTAGCTGTTCGTACCCGGCGTTGCACGTTAAGGATTAAGTTGAAAATAAATTTGTGAGGGGAAACAAAGGTTTGATTCGATTGGTATAGATTTGCATCGAAAATATATCAGGGGGAGGAGAAAACGTAAAAGGGGAGGGGGGAAATACGGCCTGTGTTACCTGCCGAGTCCTAAAGAATAAGTTTCCAAATGTTGAATCCGATCGGTCGAACGGTATAGATTTGCATCGAAAATATAACAGCGGAGGGGAAGGGGTATAAAAATAGGGGAAAATATCGCCTATGTTACTCGCCGAGACCTAAAGAATAAGTTTCCAAATTTAGAGTCCGATCGGTCAATCGGTACAGATTTGCATCGAAAATATGTCAGGGGAGGGGCAGAGGTAAAGGAGGAGAGAGGAAATATCGCCTATGTTACCCGCTGAGTCCGAAAGAACAAGTTTCCAAATTTTGAGTCCGATCGGTCAAACGTTACAGATTTACATTGAAAATATGTCAGGGGGAGGGAAAGGGGTGTGAGAATAGGGGGGAAATGTTGTCTGTGTTTCGCGCCGGGTCCCAAAGCATAAGTATGCAAAATTTGAATCGAATCGGACAAACGGTGTGGATTTGTATAGAGAACAGACAGACAGACAGACATTGTGTTATATAAGTATGGATTGCTAAAAACACAACCCCTTTCAAATTTAAGCAGTAATGAATTAATTAAGTATAAATTATAGAAGTCTCACAGAGACGAAGCTATTTATATATGAGAAAAGTTAATTTGTGAAGTAAATAGCTTCGTCTCTGTGAGACTGTCATAATTTATCCTTAATTTCATCCCTCTGGGGACCAAATCCAGTGTTCTTAGAACATAGTTTCATATAAAATATACTTTTTTTGCTATTTTTGAAGAAGTTATTCCAAATCACTTTATTTGATTCAACTAAATTCAAGAAGTTGGACACGTGACAGTCCAGAAAATTAAAAAAAATTTCAGAAAGGCAAAAAAATAATGTTTGATGGAGAAATAAAATGTATGCTATCATAGTAACTTTCTTTATTAAGTAATTTTTGTATCTCACGAGTTTTGGTAAGGGCGAGAATTCTTCATTTCAAGTTTCTGAAAAGTTTATTATTTCTTTTGACGTGAAAACGTGTTTAAAATTGGCGTGTGAAGCAATTGCAGTCTAATGACTTTTTTCAAAAGGTTTTGTAGAAGTGATATCGGACTTTAATAATTCGGCTTATAAATTCGGCCAATAAAGTCAGATAAAAATAGACATAGCGCCGATATTTGGGTCTCGTTTTAAAGAAAAAGAATGAAAAATTGTGCCAGTACTGCTACCATTCGTATCACCCAAAAATCAAGAACTGCGCACGTGCAAAGTTAACCCGCGAATTTAAATATTCCGGATTCAAAACCTGTCCATAAACCGGACCATATTTCGGAGGTTGTCCCATTAATAAACCAAGTGACGTTCTGAAGAGGAGTGTGTGTGTGTTACAGGTGTATGTACAAGTGTCTCGTAGTTTGTAGAAAAATTTTAGAGGTGGATTTCTGCTTTGGTAATGAGTCTAAATGTTCAAGCAACCATGAACTAATTATCAATTGTTATGAAGATATGCAATATCAAAGTTTGCATTTATTTTCAATATTTTTTATTTTTTGCAAGAAGTTGAACTTTCATTACTAACTTATATCGATGTTGAAAAATTCATTAGTTTTAATACAATTGGAATAAAATGACCTTTCAAAAATTAAAAATATAATTTTTTGTTGTTAGCTTTAAGACACCCTTTATCTTAAAAACTTAAAAATATGCTGAGGCTCAGAATTTGAAAAATGTTAGAAAATGTCGGAATATACGAGAACGGGGTACAACCAGAATTACAAAAAGTGGGCACGAATGCGTATATGACAATTTTTCAAAGAGAAAATGAGACCAAAACCGCCGGGTCCGTGCCCAAAATCAACGAGTAGGTTTTCCCGAATATAATATTACACTGACAACCTCAGCGCGCTCAGACATCTCAAGCGGCATCTGACGAGCGACTAGTCTATGAATGTGGATTTCGTTACTACCCTGTTTTAAATAAATGTAAGTTGAAAATTGATATGAAGGTTTGAATAAAAATATTTTTATTTAATTTTAATGTACACGATTAAGGCTTTTACGAATAACCGCGACAGTGTGTGATGATATTAGCTTATTTAAATCGACACTAATAAGAAGCTTATATTGAAATATTTATCTACTAAAGTTTATAATAAAGGGAAGCTTCACAATTCCTTAAATACTCTGTATATGCATATTTTCTCCCCCGTCTCCAGTACGTAGCGAGCGTGGATTACGAATAATTATTTGATCGCGGGAGATTTTTATAAGGATCGTAACGTTTTATTTTCGGTAATACTTACATTTGCTTCCGAAGCGACGGGCTGGGAGGCACATTATGACGCAGCCAGCGGGGATTGGGGGCCGCGGCAGCCGGCGCGAGACGAGCGCGGAAAAACACCCGTGAATCACGACCTCTCCATCGGATGATGAAATATGGGTACAGGGCTCCTTCATCAGCCGACGACCGACGTGTAAACTCTGCTCGAGACCCTATCGACAGACTGGATTCATGGATCGAAGACCGAGGGTATAACCTCTGCCCAAATCCAGGACCAACATTTCGAGGAAATTACCACAGGGCAACAAATTGGGCATATACCTATTGAGGAAGTAGGAACACTTGCTGTACAGATAAGGCTTTTCATATTATATTTATTGCTTTCTAGATTCTATATATTCCTATTATTACCCTCTATTTATTTAAATGAATGTGCATCTATCGCAATTATTGTGGTTAATTTCGTACCACGTTATTCTGTGTTAATCTCAGATTTCGGAGCGATATTACGACCTTTTCGGAAGTGGCGTAATATTTATATGATTATGATGTTCAACAATCACAATGGACCCGTGATTTATTAGGTTCCATCACGTTCGTAATGTATTTCGGAGATAGCCGGTAGGATATACTAAATATTAAGCTTTTACATACATCTCTTCGATTATCCTCTCTTTCTATTATAGTAGTTTGCATTTTGGCGTCGTTTAAAATTATCAAAATGGGCAAGCTTTATTTCATATTTGTCTAATAATAATCACTGTGCCAACCAGAAATCATTTAAGAATTATTATAAGCATATTTGGTGCTCGCCCGTTTTATAAAATTGCTCTATGTATTTATCGAAGAATTTCTGACGGCATCGGTAATACGCAGGCTTTATTCTATATTATTGGATAATTATACATAGTTTTTAATTGCCTTGCGTGACGTGTGATCATGTACGGGTCCAAGTTCTATTACAAATCTGTTTCGAAGACGCTCGGCAGTAGGTTAGTCGAATGTCCATTTCGTTATCGATTGATATATAAACCAATGATTCTAAAGCAGTTCAATTTGTTGGATAATTATGCGTGGGCTTCATTTTATATTGCGCAATATATTGAAATCGGGAAGATCTACAACTTCCTAGGTAACGAAATTCAAATCAAATTCTTATCTATGTATTGTTATGTCTTTAATTGGTTAACAATACATAGCTGTTTATCATCGGCCGACATTATAAACGTTGTATTTATATATGTACACATATTGAATGATTTTCTCTTCAACATTTTCCATTGTCGGGTGTCGTTTGTATTCTAGCACGAACATGTCGATAAAATGTACATATAATATTGTCGGGGTTTTTGTGTAATGATTGTGTCTGCATGTGGTATCATTGTGCGGAGTAGATGGGCTAGTTTCGATGAGGTTTTTGTCCTGCATGTGCTTGGCGTAGAGGGAAGAGTCTCGATACTTTTAGGAACCCACACAGTTTTTAAAGCGCTGGTATTAAAATATACATACAAGGAAAACATTAATTTGGAAAAATTAACTGGATAGCAGATATTGGAGGATACACACAAGGAGAACGTTATTTTGAATACATGACTGTAAGACTGGTGTTGTAATAATACACATGCAAGGAGAGCATTATTCGGAAGCACTGCATGAGAATCTGTACCTTTCGCAGAGAAACAACGCTTAACCGCACCCTTAGTACGTCAAGCAAAAAGGTACTGATTGGAAAGCCTGTTTAAATCTGATATGTAAGAAACTCGAAGCTTGGTAATCCTTGATCTGGTGATGGTCTCACGCTGAGTATTGTATGCAGAAGGAAATACTGTTTTTCTCTACACGAATATTCTAGTCCATTATATACTAACATCATCAGGAAGATTGCGTTGATGCAAGGTAATTCGATAGGCAGGGTCGACCTCCGTTAGGTTTTGAAAACCATAGCTTTTGAGACGATATCTGATGAAGGATTGCACCATTTCAGAGCATGACCTTTCGTCTTCGGGAAGCTGGAAACAGCGCTTAACTGCACCCTTAGTACGTCAAGTAAAAAGGTACTGATTGGAAAGCCTGCCTGAAAGAAACTCGAAGCTTGGTATTCCCTGATCTGATAGAGGTTGGGCATTGAGTATTGTATAGGGGGGGATGCAGGTAGCTGTTCAACAATCAAACCTTTTTCTCGGGACCGCATTCGAGAACGAGATAGGATGTACTAACATCATTTCATTCATCATTCACCACCTTTATTATCTTACTGTATACAGGAGCTTTTCGAGGTCCTTCTCCTCTGGCACAGGACACACATATCAGGAATTTTACAATTAATCGTAATATCCACCCTGGAATACTATATCTTTAATATCTCTGGTCTATCGACTTATACTTACGTTCGTTATTTTTTATAATTGGGTAAGAATCACTTATATCTATACAATAAAGGGCGATCTAGCCGCGTTGGTAGGAATACCGAGTCTCACCACATCTCAAAAGAATCTAGAGTAGCTACGAATACAACGGGGAATTTTCTAACGACTAGATAGATCATTATTGGCCAATTTTGAAAATATAAACATTAACAAAAAAATTTAATATTAGCTTCATGTAAATATACTTCCGAAGTTCTAAGTTCGACTAAAGTTTTCATCTAATAGCTTAAAGCATAAAGCTTGTGCTTAAAAGTCGAAGAATTTTTCGAGGTTGAAGTTGAAACAGATAATAAACAATGGATATTCTTTTCTTAATTTATTTATCACTTCTGCCAATAATGCCCGAGTACGAAAAAACCTTTATGTCATCAAAAGTATTTTTTTTTATTTTATCTGAGTTTGACTTGTCGTTTTGGCCTTCATTTAAATAAGTATTTTTGTTTTACTTTCATTCATTTTCGTATCAAAGCGAAATAATATTGCGTTTATTTTATTGAGCATCTCTGTGTTTACTGTTTATTATGTGTTAAGTATAGCTAAGTGTTAATTAATTAAACTCTTTCATATTTTCCAGGATTCCTGTGATGTTTCTTCTATAAATAAATTAAATAGCAGTGGTAACAGTGAGCATCCTAGTTATAATAATTTTCTATTTTCTCATTAGTATTTCTTTCAATTATGAAGATCAAATCTATAGTACAATCCTCACGGACAAGTATATCATTGGAATCATCTGGAATTTAATATCACTACGAGTATTGTAAATATTCAGAAATTACATTTAAGAATTTATTTACATTATATTCATTATTTTTTAACCTACCCTAACAAATGTAACACTCGAATGAACTAACTACCTATCATAATTTCTAAAATTTTCTTCTCTATGATATCATTCCGACTCGATATATCCTCATCAACGTAATACACTCATAAGGGTCCTTATCACCCCTAATAAAATGATGATGATGATATTTAATCACTATAATTTAAGAGCTATCAGCCTGAAGGTTGGAAGCTCTCTTAGTCTAGTGGGCTTAACATTGGCTTTTTACACCGGGGGTTTTCAAGCTGGATGTTCTTTTGATGTGTTTCGTTGAGCTGTGAAGCGTTAATGAATTAAAAATTAAAAATAATCAACTTATTTACGATACTTAGTACGATCTGTTATGATTTTGTCTGAAAAAATAGGAGTAGGAAATACACAGGTGTCTCATAGCTAGTAACAAAAACTTCAGGGGAGTGTTCTTCATTCCATTTTAAATGCAAAATATTCATAACACTTTGAGTGAAATGTTGTCAGATAAACAACATCAAAGTTTTCATTTCTTATTAATATTTTTTATTTATTTTCTGCATAACTTCGGACGATCACTACAGTAAAATATTAAAAATTCATTCGCTTTTATATACGTTAAATAAAAATTTACAAAAAAGCGAGGTTTAAATTCTAATCATAATTTACATCACAAAACCATTTGTAAAATATTATTTTAGGAATATTTTACTATTAATGATAAAACAAGTACATAAGTATATAATATATAATATAATATGAGGATTAATTAATTAAAAATGAACACAATTTTATGTCAACTTTTCGATGGGAAATTATTCGATACCGATTATGTCTTTTTTATAACATCACTGCACTAATTAACGTATTCCTAATAAAACAACCCATATTCGAACCAAATTGCGCGCTGTTATTATTTCACGAAATAAACATTGCAAATCAGTTTGACACTAATGCTAATAGCGAGTCGTATTTCTTCGTCCGTTATAAAAGATATGAAAAAATATACACAATATTATTTGAGCGTTCTCTGTCAAATAAATTTCCTTCGATCGTCAACATTCTTTTTTTTGCGGGAAAAAAATCTTCAACATGTTCTCGGCTCCACCCTCTCAAGGAAAATACGCACCCGAGAGAATTTCTCGGTATTATTTAATAATAATATCAATGCTCAAAAACACTCCCTTATATTTTTCTGTCAACAAAGAGACAAGCGGACGTTTATGTTCGTCGCTAAAAAAATGTACTTCCATCCGACAATTCCATTTGCTGTAATTACACCGAAGTGGCGTGTATCGCAAATGGAATCTATTTGTAGGAATTCCTGTAGATTTTTTGAGCACGAGACATTTCAAGGGCACAACGGCTACCGTGAGCGTATTAGTCGCTTGAATAAATAGTGGATTTAGATTTTTTGTATAATATTCATATTTGAGTCCCACGATCTACACACTAGGGTGTGTCACTTTTTTCAACTTCCGAATTTTCAAATTTAATAGTTCTCCAAAGTTGCATTTTTATATGTTATTAAATGTTGTATTTACAGTTTTCTTTAAAACTGGTACTTTTGGCTAGTTAAAAGGTCTTGAAATATAGAAAAAGTTGCAAAATAACGTTCCAATCAGAACGATATATTTTTTGTATTTACCAATTGTATTAGTAATCAAATGCTTTTTTCTAATAATAATATAGCTAGCATAAGGATAACGCCATATTTAAGTTCATTTTGATAATCTGTTAGCGTTAAATACCTACCCCCGTTCGGGCAATTTCGGCTTGTTTCGGGTCGCGCTCCCGTTATGCGCGCCTCATTAGGTCAGACTCCATACCGAACGGTTGTATTTGTTTGCTTACTTGTTTTCAACCGTCGTAAAGTTTCTACATATTATACGTAATAAATTTAAGTGTTTAATTCATTCATGAAACGAATCACAATGGCATCAAATCCGTCAAGTTCAAAAGAAACCAGAGGTCGTACGAAATAACGTATTTTTGAGAAATATCCCAAAAAATTCAAAAGTACTATGTAACCAACTTATGGATATGTTTAAAGACATTATGAGTGGGCGCGTCATGAAATAAAACAGTCAAGTAGTTTAGAACCACAAGCAAAAGTCATCACTTCTCAAGTGGCTCGAACCGTTCATGAAGTTTGGAAAAATGCAAACATGGTGAGCCAATTTCTATTAACATATTGCAAACAGTATAGGCTACTATCGAAAAAACTCAACAAAGAACCAAAAATTCAATCGTAATTAGATAAAATAGAAAACTTTATAACTAAATCAACAATTCTTTTTGACATTGCTGCGTGCAAATCCATAAATTCTTCTTCTTGTAAATGTGGAAAAAATAAAACTGTTCCGATTAAAGACCACCCATTTCTTGAAGACTGGTTCGCACAGGATCAAAAATCGAAGATTAAAAATATTTTTTTTGCTTAATTTTGAAATATGTTATAATATTAAGTATTTAAAAATAAATGTCTTGAATCGTGAATAGGGTCCAGGCCGTAAAGGCAAAATAGCTTAAGAACAATTGTAAATATGTGTTTGCTAATTATGTATATAACTGTCAATGAGGGTCCCGTTAATGAGTCATCCATTAGAGCGACGACCGCGGCCGAGGGAGAGAGATTAAAATCTCACGATGAGTCACTCGGGCCGCGGGCGCGCTTAATTAAATATTTTAAATTTTGTTTTGAGATAAAATCGCAGAGTAAAAATCAGGTAGTCGCCTACGGAGCGGTCAGCTACAGTGTACTTGCCCGCATCTCTGTACCAATAGAGATACGGGCAGGTAATAACCGACACCCACACGGCTCGTGACTTGAGATAGCGCGCCGTACATTTTTTCGTACGGCGCTAAATTTAGATTCACTATCGCTAGAGAGCTCAATAATTAAAGTGTGAGGTGTCATTTTCTTCAGAAAAACAAGGGCTACCTGATGCGATATTAATAATTTAGATATTTTCATAAATAAAAAAGTTTCATTTTTTGTCACATGCACGCGATTTGCAAGCGCTGACATGCCCGGACAGTAATCTGCGTATTACACCCACATGCGGGCATGTCAGACGCACATTTTGACATATGACTCATTAGCGGGAGATATGAGAGAGCGGATTTATCTTAAAAAATATCCGCGCGCCGCGAGATATGCGCCGCCGATGCACGGTATCGCCGGCGCCCAGCGGTCGTTCCGCTAGGCCGAGCGCACAGCTTCCGTGGTCCACCACGTTACGCCGATGCCTACAATAAAGATGTAAATCCCCTCTCTCAGTAATCCCTTTTTGGCAGTTATTTTCCCGTTATTTTGGCTGGACCCAAATAAAAAGGCTGCGAAAACCTAGCGAAATCACAGTGCTCTCAGTGCCTTAGTGCCAGTAAATATTTGTTGCCGTGTTTGTGCGACAAATAGTTTTTACAACGTCACTCTGCCCGTTTTTCGCTAGGTTTCCTTCTGAAACAAAAACTCTGCTTTTTATTTTCTTGTGTGTAAATTGTTGTGAATTAAAACCCCTGAAGAAACACCGTCGATCGTAGCGTTGCTCTCCGGTGTTTCCAAAGTATCATCATCATCAACAAGATTTAGAAGCGAGTTGTGACTCATCGTCAGTGACGTCACGACGCCCGGAGCACAGCAGACAGGCGAGTAATCGGTGATCCACCCTATTCTAAAATAATTATTTGTTACGGGCGTGTCTGTCCGTAACAACTGGTCCTTCGGCGCCGGAGAACCGCTCTTACTTGCTTGTATTTTTGCTGTATGTCATCATGTCTCGATCTGGTTTGAGATCGGGAGCTCGTCGGGACACATCGGAAGAAGGAGATGCGCGAAGCAATCCAGCATCTTCAGACGATGAGAATGCGTTACACGAGGAAGAAGGAGGCTCACAGCCTGGGTCTATAGAAGCTACATCGGCTTCTGCATCAGAAAACGAAATCATCAGAATGCTGAGGGCGGAGCTGCGCCGGCAAAACCGCCATCACAGGCGGCAGATGCAGGAAATGCAGCAGAGTCACGCGGCAGATTACGCACGAGCACTGTCATTATCGCAAACAGCAGCGGGAAAGGATCCCGTGACGTCACGTACCGGAACGTGTACTGTCGGCGCCGTTGCAACGAACGCGGCGGCGCCATGTTCTGCTGAAAGCGATTTGGGCCCGGATATGGGCAATAATGGCTCGATACCTACAACATCGGGTGACGATCCCGAGCGGAGAAGAACGGACATGGATCAGTTTAACAGCCGCCGGGACGAGATGGGAGGACCAACAGCAAGCCACCCACATACCGTGCAGTCACATGGACATGCACAAACTGCACCTCCGCCATTGGCAGAATGGATGCGGAATCAGCAGTCACAGTTCGACCGAATGACGGACGTGTTCGCCGAAGCTATTCGGTCAACGCGCTCGGTCGAAAGCCCCCGATACGCGTCCAGTCAGGACGAGCCGCGTATGGCAGCGTTGATGGCACGGCAGTCTAGCGCAAAAGACTTGCCAGTGTTCAATGGGGACGTCATGGAATGGCGTGCGTTTAAAGCACAATATGATCAGTCGTCGGAATTATGCAGTTTAAATCCGGCAGAAAATTTAATTCGTCTGCAGCGCGCCCTGAAAGGGAAAGCGCGGGACACGGTTGCACCATTGCTGGTGGACCCGCATAATGTTGCAAAAATTATGCAAATTTTGGAGCGATGTTTTGGTCAGCCGGACAAAATAATCGCAACTATGTTGGAAAAGGTGAGACATCTGCCACGTCTCACAGACTCCAGTGATACGGGAAGTTTAACCGAGTTCGCGATCGCGGTGACGAATGCTGTGGCCACCGTCGAAGGTCTCGATTCCCGATATCTAGCCGCACCCCACCTACTATGTGAGATGGTTGGAAGACTACCATTACCAGCGCGGATGGCATGGTTCGCTACAAGAGCTTCGTCAGATTCCAGTACGATACAAGATTTTGCAAACTGGCTCACGATGATAACGGATGCCGCCCCCAAGCACGGAGGACAAGATACGTCGCTAGTACCGTGACAGAAAAATAAAAAATATGCACAAATTAATTTTGCTATATCGAACGCAAAAGACGCGCCGCGAAAATGTGCGATTTGCGATATGACGTCACACAGCACGGCCGGCTGTAGTGATTTCGTTCTAAAAACGACCGCGGAGCGCGTACAAATAGTTCGCGAAAAAAAGTTGTGCTTTAAGTGTTTAGAACAGTGGTTCCCGGGACACAATAATCAGTGCAAGGTGCGAAACATCCGGTGCAGTGTAAAAAACTGTAATGCAAAACACCACAAATTATTACACAATACCGCGAAGCCATCGGAAGCAGAAAAAGATGTTGCCTATACACCAGGCGCAGCGCGCGGGCCAAGTGAAGCCTGACATCAGGTGGCCACCGTGGCGACCCGAGTTGATGACGCAATTCTATTAAAAGTGCAACCGGTCGTCGTGGGTGGCCCGAGTGGGCAGATAAAAACATTTGCGCTATGTGATGAAGGCTCCTCAGTGACATTGATCGATGCTAAATTAGCTAGTGCCGTCGGTGCGCGCGGTCCAGTGTATAAATTAAACCTTCGCGGTATTGGAGGTATGTGCAGTACGGACGCGAAATCTGAAAAAGTGAATCTGACAATCGAAAGTAGTGATGGTAGAAAATATCAGGTGCAAGCAAATACGGTGCGTGATTTAGCCCTTCCCTCGCAATTCATGGTACCGATTGCAGAGGGGCTGGTGGGCCGCGGCCGCTTAGAAATAGTCCAACCGCGAATATTGGTTGGCATGGATAATAACAGCCTTATTACGTCACGTGAAGTGCGCGTAATAAAAGCTAACAGCGACGTGTTAGAGTCGCGAACTGCACTAGGCTGGGGGCGTCACGGAGTGTGTTCCATGATACGGACCGATGAGTCATCCGTGCTCGCAGTGAATGAGACGCCCGCTCCCACGGATGGAGCGATCGAGCAACTGATAAGGGCGCATTTTGCCGGGGATTCGATAGGCATTACCACAACAATGCGAGTCAAAACAGATGACTTGCGAGCCATGCAGATAATGGAAGCCACTACAAGGCAGCGCTCTGATGGTTTTTGGGAAACCGGTTTGTTATGGCGGCGGCAGGAGGTATACCTACCGGACAGTGAAGAAACCGCAAATCGGCGCTGGGCTGGAATACAGCGAAAAATGGATAAAGATCCGGCCTTCGCGACCGCATATCGCGAAAAAATGCGGTACTATATACAACAAGGATTCGCCGAGATTTTGTCACCCGCGGAAAGGGAACAAATAGGCAGCCGAAGATGGTATCTGCCACATTTTGCGGTCTTTAATCCGCGAAAACCCAAGAAAATAAGAATTGTTTTCGACGCCGCTAGTAAATGCAAAGGCGTAGCATTGAATAATGCTTTATTATCGGGGCCTGATCTCTTGTCTTCGTTGCTAGGCAACATATTCAGATTTCGGGAGGGCCGTATAGCGCTTGCGGCCGATATCCGAGATATGTTTTTAAGAATTAAAATTGTGAAACCAGATCAAGAGTCACAATTATTTATATGGAATGAGCCGGGAGAAGAGCCGCAGACCTACAAGATGACGTCAAGGGTTTTCGGCGCTACTTGCTCACCTTCAAGCGCGCAATATGTACGCGATAAGATCGCCGATTCGGCGGCTGCGCAGTTTCCAGAAGCGGCGGCAGTCATAAAAAATAAATTTTATATGGACGACATGCTGAGTGCCGTGGACACCAAAGAAGAAGCCGTGATGATGGCACGACAGGTGTCCGAGATTCTTCGCAGAGGGAAGATGGAATTGACCAACTGGGCCTCTAATGACGCCGATGTACTGGAACATATAGCTCCTCATTTACGAGCAGTGGAGCCAGTACAAATTATTGGGACGGATGTAATAACAGAGCGAGTCCTGGGAGTGTCATGGGACCCGGCGGCGGATAAATTCATGTTCAAATTTATAGATCTGCCGGAATTAAAAGTAGAGGATAGACCGACAAAGCGCCAAGTGTTGAGTGAGGTCATGAGGATTTTTGATCCCGTGGGTTTTTTTGCTTGTGTGATGATAAGATCGAAGATTCTTTTACAAGCCGTCTGGCGTTCTAAAGTGGATTGGGATCAGCCTATTCAAGTGGAACATGCCAATAAATGGCGCATGTGGCAAATTTTATTGCGCAAAAGTGACTGCGCAATTCCGAGACAGTGCATTTCGAGTCGTCATCGCCAAGTGACATTACATATTTTCTGCGACGCGTCAGAGTTAGCATGCTGTGCGGTAGCATATTTTGTGGAAAAAATAGACGGTTTTAAAAAAGTGAATTTTATCGCGGCAAAAACGAAAGTAGCCCCCTTAAAACCGCTATCAGTGCCGCGATTAGAACTGCAAGCTGCTTTAATTGCAGCGCGCTTGGCGGCCACCATTAAAAAAGAATTTACGTGCCGCATAGAAAATATAATTTTTTGGACGGACTCGACAACAGTGCTATGTTGGCTGCGAACTGATCCGCGCACGTACTCAGCTTTCGTCGCCAATCGCCTCGGCGAAATTGATGAGCTAACAAGTGCGGCGAACTGGAAGTGGGTGCCGACCAAATATAATTCAGCCGACATCGGTACGCGAGATGGGGAGCCGCCCGATTTATCACCTTCAGGGCCATGGTTTAGTGGACCAGCCTTCCTGAAAAAAGATGAATCCGAGTGGCCTCGTGAAAAAACGCCGCCGCAGCCCGACAAAGAAATTTTGGAAATGCGACCCACCACTATCGCATACATACAGCGCGCCCGCTTAGGAGACGGCGCACTACCAGACGTGCACCGATTTTCATCATGGACGAGGTTGATACGCGCCACAGCATGGGTGCGGAGGTTCGCCTGGAATGCGCGACATCGCACGCAGAGATTGCATCACAGCGACCTGCTAGCCGACGAACGGGATGGAGCTGAACGCGCATGGATACGGCGCGCACAGGACGATGCGTTCGGTCACGAGATTCAAGCGTTGCAGCGGGGGGAGCCTCCCCCACGTACCGGTCGTCTATACACCGTGACCCCACACATAGACAC